>OX457026.1:80701498-80967509 GCA_949752745.1 Protula sp. h YS-2021 | reverse complement strand
TATATCAAGAATCGCCGTCTGGACGGGGAAATCAGTGCCCCCCCCCCCCCCCCCGCCTCCCTCCATCAAAGTACCCCCACATTTGTCAGCTGGTCACACAGAATATGACTGAAGTTGATGCCCATGAATATTTTCCAAAAGTAGGTGGGGAAAACAAACTTGCGCGCTATTGATATTCTCAGATTCCATGTCATCGCTGTGACCTGCTTTCATAGTAGCCTGACATGGCTGTCATTTCCAGTGGGTATGACGTCTACCCAGCGCCGATTTTCAGACGTCTATATAACATTACACTAAAGACGTTGATTTTTCAGGCGTTGATCTATAGCTGAAAGCATTCACAATCAAATTACAACCAGAGTTAATGTTGTTGTTGTTATCCGGTTGGGTCGACTTCGCAATCTCAAATGCCCGTTGATTGACGTTGGAATATTTACTGGGTAATTTCAATTTCCAACTTTTGTTTGAAATGCTGTATTTATTATCTCGATTTAAAATAGTGATAACAAAATAACTTTACACTTTAATCATTCAACTTAACCAGTTTATTAGACTACATCATGGTATTCTTTGCACTATTATTATTATTATTATTATTATTATTATTATTATTATTATTATTATTATTATTATTATTATCATTATTGAAATTTATTGTCAAAAAAAAAAAAAAATTTTAACATTTTACATATTTTTTATTTTGGCAAATTATTTGCCCATAACCTACTGGTCTTTTCAGACTAACAATAGCTAGCCTGGTTTCAGTCATGGCCTGTAACATATAAACTATCATTTACAACAACGTTTTTATAATATTGATAATAAATGCCCATGCTGGGCCTTGTGCAGTAACATGAAACAAGCAAAAGTAGCAAATAAATAATTATTGAGTTCTCTAATATTTTATTAAATTTCGTGGAATTCACGCCTGTCCTTC
Source organism: Protula sp. h YS-2021 (assembly GCA_949752745.1). NCBI lineage: Eukaryota > Metazoa > Annelida > Polychaeta > Sabellida > Serpulidae > Protula > Protula sp. h YS-2021. Next base: position 80,966,572 of record OX457026.1, on the reverse strand, counting down.
TGTTTACATGTGATCTTACCAAACATAAGACATATTCATTTCGACCCGATTGGCGCGTGAAAGCGTGTTATCATTGGGGTCATCAAAACTGGAAAGTAACATGGCGGTTGACTCTCATAGGTTGGCTGGAAAACTGGAGCTGGTTGGCTGCTGCACTCATAATGATCCAAGCACATGATTGGTTGATACTGTTGCCACAGTTTCACGTCATCAGCACTCCGAAATCTTCAAGATTACATTCAATAAGTTGAAAAGAATTCTTTAAAAAAAAAACAAACAAACTCCACTTTAAAAAAATTGACCCCGATTTGACTTTACTGAAACCATGACCACCAGTACGTAAAACTCATTTCCACGGAGGAGTTCATATGTAAAACAATAAAAGTATATAAACGTTGAAATCTTTGGAAAGTGTATACAGTTCTATTTTAACAGGGCAAGTAGTTAAAATAAATAAATCACATCTGAATTAAATGTGATTAAAAACTCATCGGCGTTTCTAATAAATAAATAAATAAATACATAAATAAATAAAAACAAGACCACTAAGTGACGGAGCCTAGGCACCGCCACATCGAAAAGGAAGGATCATTGTCAGCATTACTATTCTTTTATTTTTATTCAATATCTTCCTATTTTCAAGTGCTATAACGTCTTAAGAAATATGTATTATTATTATTATTATTATTATTATTATTATTATTATTATTATTATTATTATTATTATTATTATTATTATTATTATTATTATTATTATTATTATTATTATTATTGTTATTGTTGTTGTCACGACTACATGTAGTTTTATATGCCTTGCCTGTGCTTGCTAAAATTTTTTTAGCGATCCACACCTTTTTTGTAATGCCAGCAATTTGTACCACGTGACATAGTGTTTCTACACGGGAGGAGATCATTCTGATTCAAATATTCACACCTCCACGTATAGCTCAAATGCAACAGCGCGCAAAATAAAATAAAGTAAGTTACAATTTGGGTGCAAAAAAAAAATGAAAACACAGGGTTCACAGGTCTTGAGTACTGGTCTTGAATATTTCACAAAAGTGCACAAATCATAATGGGACAAAATAGTTTTGGAAAAAAATGAACAATTTTGAAGATCGAAAATCGAAATGAGTACTTTTTCAATAATCTTAAGTGTACCAATACCATCTTGTAGGTAAATTCAGAGCAAATACCTTTTTTTAACATATAACAATTGCGCATTTATGCAAAGTTTGGTCGATTCTGAAGCAACAATAAACCAAAGATAGAAAGAAAAAAAGAAGCACAATTAGGAGATTTTTCGAAAAGGTTAACCAAATTAGTGGTGTAAAGGACGGACAGATGGACGACAGCTTACCCCTACTGGAATAGCCAAGGCGACTTGCGGTTATCTGGAATAAAACCTCTACAGTAATAGAAAACCCTTATTGAGATATTTTGAACAAATAACTGATAACTGTTTTTTTTTTTTTTTTTTTTTGGCGATCCGTGTTGTATTAAGTGAAGTTAAATATCCAGTACCTGTAGTTGTCGAATGGATTTGTAAGAGGCAAGCCCATGGACGTGTCGGCAGTGCGCGGATCGTACGGACTGGCATGAACCTCAGTTAACAGATCCAGTCTCTTGGCAACATTGACCGGAGAAATGTGTGAAAAGCCTGCTGTGTTTGACGCGTTTTCAGAAGGAGTTGTAACAGTTGTTGTGTTCCTGTCATTCCCTTGAGACCGAAAATTCTTTCGCCATTTGGCTCGTCGATTTTGGAACCATACCTGTGAACCCAGACAATAATAGGCAGTGAGCTCCTACTTCGGCCAGAGTAACTTTAACCCCCCCCCCACCCTTTGGGTAGGGAGGAGGGGTTCAGCGTACATAAGGAAGGGCAGCCAGCGCCATCCCGCTCTCACATTGTGACAGGGGCCAGGGAGTGTCAAACATTGTGAAAAAATCCGTAGTGTGTAGCCTCAAACGACACTTACAGTTTGGACAGTGATTAATTGTTATTTAGCTCTTATTTATAGTTTGATAAAATGTAAATTAGTTTAATAGATTCAATAGATTTGCCAATAGATTCATCGAGAAATTCTGTTCTCGACAATAACCGCAGACTAGACGAAAAAATAAATGCTAATCCAGCAATGGTCAGTTTTAAGTAAAAACCTGAACTCTGGCTTCCGTTAATTTTATTCTCCGTGCTAAGCTTTCGCGTACGAATATGTCTGGGTAGTGTGTTTGAGAAAATAGTTCTTCCAGAGATTCAAGCTGGTAAGAGGAGAATGTGGTGCGCTGTCTTCTCTGTAAAAAAAGACAAGAATAAAAAGCATGTGCATTCAAACATTTTCAGCTGTGTTAAAAGATTTGTTTGTTTGAATGTTTTTTTTTAATGTGCGGCTTTTGGAAACATATAAAAAGTTATTGCAAGGACATTGTGCATTTCTTAAAACGTTTTTAATTGGATGCCCAAAAATGTCAGAAAATAAATTGCTCTTGTAAAATAAAATCCCAATCAGCAGTCAATTTTCTTTTAAAAAAAGTGAACACCACTTGGTATGAAGTGATTTCTTCCAAAGACTCTCTGCGAAAATAATACTTGTCTAATTAGAACAAACAAATTACAAAATGGTAGGTTTGGTCAAATTTTAGAAATTTTAGACCAAATGTTAGATATTACGTTACATTGACATTTGTAATGTGCATATTCTAAGTAAAGTTTTTGAAACTACAATAATAGAATATATATACAATAAGAAATTTATAAAATTAAAACACAACTTAAATGACTTTGAAAAAGTAGAATACAAAATGTTCAAATATAAAAAGTAACTTAAATTATCACAGTCAAATATATTAATAATAACACTCTCTAAAAAGAAAGGAAAACAAGACCTAAAAATGAAATCATTGTCGAGTGAACGTGAGCTCATTAGTAAACCAGTCCAGAAAAGCGTTTTGTTCATACAAATGCCTTGCAGCTGCCGTTGGATCGACCCGATGCTTTGAAAAGTATCATCCTATCTTTTCTTTGCCCGTAACACAGTTGAAATGCAATTTCTAATAAATTTGAAATTAAATTTCATTGGAGTACAAAACTTTATGGTTGGCTCCAAGTACTTCATGGGTAACCCCATGTTTGCCCGTACTGGGATCCGATATTCACTTTTCATCCTTACGCCTGTGAAGAAACACAGTTTGTAACACCAAGTTAAGTTTTTTTGGATTTTGAGCGCCCTTCCTAGCTCTGATGGAGGAAGGAATAGCACGAGTAGTTGCTGGATATATTGAAGACCATCTGGGTGAAGTTTGGGCGAATTACATCTAGAGGGACCGACGTAACAACAGTGTGATTTGCCAACTGCGGCGTCAACACTCTGTGGTGGGTAGCCTAGTTGTTTGTGTCGCTAGCGTACCGCTTTCAGACACATCTTCCATCGAACCTTAGGCTTGTTACGCTACAGAGTTATTTGGACCGCTGCACGGGAATCCTGGCCAATTTTTAGACTGTTTTTAGCCGTTTTCGGTTGTGAGTAACGCGGCGGTGCCCTCAACACGTGGGCAGGCAGTTTTGTCAAGTTTTACGAGGAACGAGGACGTTTTCCAGATTGCTAACTTCACCATTGGTAAAGGGCTCTCCGTAGGTTTTTTAGCTACTTACAACTTTGGGTTCTGACCACGTCACACGGAGAAATAAGCAGTTTTCTTTTTGGCGGGAAGGCGCCCACGGTGCGGCGAGCTGACAGAGACACCGCGGGTCTGCTAACTACGTTGCTTTCCTAACTCCTGGTCAAGAGAGTGTAGGAAGCTGCTGACCACCTATGAGGAAATTCTTGGCAGCGTGCGAGACGTCTCAGCCAAGTTTTCGCAAGTGGTAGCTTTCCCGCGCCCTTTGCGTCACAACGCAGCAGAGTGTGCCGCACTCCGAGTTACTCGCGAGTTACGAACGCGTTACTCGGGGGGAGCACACAGGCTACCAGGAGTGGCACTGTCAAGTCACACACTGAAGCCTGCATTTGCAAAGCTGCGTAACACATACTGCGGTGTGATGCTACAGGTCAGATCGATAATATGCATGGAAAAGAAATGTGCCTCGATGGCTCAGTAAAAACTGCTGCCGTTAATTAACTTTCTGCTTTCGCTTGCAGTCATGAACAACCATGGTAAAGAAGCCGCGATGTGGGCACGCAGGCCTTAAGGACGATCCCCACGACTACTGCAGGGACTGTGCTACTCGCTACGGGCAACAAGAGTGTAACGGTGATATAACGTGTGCAGTCTGTCAACATCTGTCAGATCAAGTGTGGAGAAGTTTAAACAGGCAGCGTCGGCGCCAACTACGCAACAGACAAATAAAAGAACTGTGGTCGCGAACAATGTCCTCGGCGGACACCCCAACTTATGAGCCCTCAGGCAAAGATCCCGGCACGCCGCTGCGGGATGAGACGGTGCTGTCAGGGCGGAACTCGAGCACCGAGAGGTCTCCCAAGAAACGCCGCAAGCATAAGTCCAGGAAGGATAAGAAACATTCGAGGAGCCCTACATCGGAAACGAGCGTCCGTGTGTCGTTGCAAGAACTAGAGCAGGAGGCGGCAACTATAACACCACTCCCCTCGGCTAACAGTAAGACCACGGAATCTTTTGAGGAATCCGTTGTGAAGGCTGCGAACAGGGCGTACACCTCGGGCACGTGGGACCCCTCGACCACGAACGCTGGTGACACACCCAGCATGGGGGGATACCAGCCACCAGCGGAGAAGCCGATTCTCCCATTGCAGATAAACTTTGAAGAGATTCTCCGTAAGGCACTACAGCAGCAGGCAGCCATGATCTCACAACAACTCGTGGGGCTGCAGGCACGTGCACCGAGCGCAACAATTACAAGTCAGGAGCAGGTGAGGGGGCTCACACCCACACCCGAACCACAGCGGGCCCCCTCTCGCGCCGTGTCGCCCAAGCCGGCAAGCACGGAAGGGGAGCCATCACCCCTAGCCACACTCATGACCCAGATGGAGGATGAGCGGCATAGCAGCCCGAAGCGCGAATCAACGCCCCCCCCCCGCGACATACAGGTTAGAGGTGGAAGTCGCAGCCGCCTACTATCTTCCTCATCCTCTGACGACTCCGAGTCCTCAGGCTCCTCACCGCCCCACCGACGAAGGAGGCGAAGTCGGGTGCCCAGCCGGCGCCGCATGCCCACACTCTCCGGCAGTGAAACAGAACATAGGGCACGATCGAGAGCACCGCGAGGCCTACACGCCTCGCCTTTCAAGCACCCGGAATGTGGCGACTGGCTAAGATCACCGCGGAAACGCGACGTATCCCCCTGGATAGGTGCACGGAAGAGGAGGCGCCTCTCAGACGAAGGGTCCCCAAGCAGGGCAAGCGAGGAAGCAGGCTCAGCCACAACGGTCGACCCGCTGGATATCCCATTTCGCGACGTTGTAGAGGTAATACAGAGATTCTCGAATGCCCAAGTAGGCAAACCCCTGAAGGAGACGCACTCCAGTTTCAGATTGGCCTCTGAGGGGCCGCGGGAGCAGGGCCCAGAATTTATGGCACTCGATACAGCAGCTGGTATTTTGGATGCCATCAAGTTGAAGGAGGCAGAGTTTCAGGCAAAGGACTCGAATTTTGGGAAGGCCTTGGAAAATTCACACCTCATCTAAAATGCGCGTCGCGCGAACGGCGTACAGGCCATCGGACAACGCAGTCAACTTTGAGCCACTCACGTACCCTAAGCACGCCCCAACCTGGTTACCTGTGGTCCGCCCCGACGACAAGGTGACATTAAAAGACAGGGATCTCAGCTACATTGAGGGCATCGCGAGAACGGGGCTGCGGGTGCTATCATTTATCGAGTACGTAAATCAGACCTTGGTGGGTAGATCCCTGGAGTCCGATGCCTCCATAGTGCCCAAGCTCATTGGGTGTCTTGTGCGTGGGACGAAAGTCCTGATTAAGCTGCACACGGCACTGCTGTCATCTAGCATTCAGCTGCGCAGGGACAATGTCCTCCAGCGTTGCAAACTCCCGCAGGACAAGTTATTCCAGTTGCGGCACGCAGAATACGTGGGGCAAGCACAACTGTTCCTAGATGACCTGCTGGCAGAACTCAACGGCCGGCACATCCAGGACCTCCAGAATCGCGCGCTACACGAGCGGTACACGCAGGTCACGCCACGTCACCGGTCCTACAGCAGCAGTCACCAACGGGGAGCACACCGCGGGCGCACGGCGTCGGCGCCACCCAGAATCAAGGGCCCGCAAAGCCAAGAGAGACGGGGTAGTGTTTTTCGCAAGGGCGGCCACACTCCATCAAATAGGTGACAATTACAGTCAGCAGCAGGCCAGTCCCTGTCACGGGAACTGGCTCGCTGCAGGAGAACATCTAAATTTTGGCGTAACATTGTCAGATATCAGGGACAGAGTGCTGCGCGCAAACTCCTTGCCCGTAGGAGGCAGGCTCACACACTTTTGGTTAAAATGGAAAGACTTGGGGGCGCCGACCAGGGTAGTGCGGTGGCTAAGATACGGCTACCCCCTCCCATTTCGCAAAGTAGACGGTCAAGTGCCCCCTATTCGGCTGACTCAAAACGCGAACCCGAGCCTTGTGACCTCATACGGCCAGGGAACGGAAAAACAAGCAGCACTCACGGATATGCTGGACAAGTTGTTAGAAAAAGGAGCCATAGAGGAAATGCCTGTGGGGCAATCAGGCATGTTCCACAGGGTTTTCCTAAGGCCAAAAAGAATGGGGGGCTGGCGTCTCATAATAGACTTGAATCCATTAAACGCGCTTTTGTCGACCCCAACATTCAAAATGGACACTTGCCAGCACATCCGCAAGGCGGTCAGTCGGGGCATGTGGGCCACCTCGATCGACCTAACGGACGCGTACTTGCACGTACCGATGTGGCCCGCACATTACAAATACCTGTGCTTTCAGGTTGGGGAGCACAGGTATTGGTACCGCGCGCTCCCCTTTGGGCTGGCACCGGCGCCCTGGGTCTTCAGCAAGACAATGCGCTCAGTAAAGTCGTGGGGGCGACAGCAGCTAATGCTGCTGTTTCAATACCTAGACGACTGGTTGAACGCGGGTCTGAACAGACCAAGGGTGGCCGCTCAAACATTAACGCTACTCGACAAATGTGTCGAGCTGGGGTTACTGGTAAACTTAGAGAAGTCGGAGATAGAGCCCAAACAGGTAATTGTGTTCCTAGGGGACGTGTTCGACTTCACAGTCGGGCGCGTATTTCCGTCGCCAGACAGAATCCAGAAGATTCGACATATGATCGAGTCGATGTTGGAAAACAGGTGGGTTCCCGTAACTGTCGCAGAAACGTTGCTGGGACTGTTAGTAGCAACAGAAAAAACGGTGCCCATGGGGCGCCTTCATTTCCGGGGCTACCAGCATGCAGTGCGAGCGGCAGTCAAGAGGGGCCGCGATTCACGCAACAAGTTCAGACTCCCGCCACAGGCGAGAGAAGATCTCCGGTGGTGGGTGAATATAGTACATCTGACGCAAGGAACCCCGTTTACCATACCGCAGCCACAACTCCAGTTACAAACCGACGCATCAAAGGTAGGCTGGGGGCACACTTTCACGGCAGGTTGTTTCAGGGGCGGTGGCCGCAGCAACTGCGAAGCATGCACATCAATGTGTTAGAAATGCGCGCAGTAGGAGAAGCACTGAGGACCCTGGGGCAAGAACTTCAGGGCAAAGCTGTACTGTGTCTGATAGACAATGCTACCACGGTAAGTTACATAAAAAAGCAAGGGGGCACAAGGTCGCCAACCCTGATGCAAGCAACCAGAGAGGTGTGGGAGCTAGCAATCCGATACCAGGTAACACTACTACCACATCACATTCCGGGGAACCTGAACGTGTTAGCGGACATGGCATCCAGGCAGGGTCAAGTCCTGCAGGGGGAGTGGACGCTCTCCACACGACTCTTTCGTTGGGTGGTGGAGAGTTCGGTCTTTGGGCCCCCACAGGTGGACATGTTCGCAACGCGTCTCAACACGCAACTCGGGAGGTATGTTTCACCATGCCCGGACCCGGAAGCCACAACCAGCGACGCGCTGAGTTGCACGTGGCCGCAGGAGGTACTGTATGCGTTTCCCCCAACCACGATACTCGAAAGGGTAGCAGAGCGGTTAGGGAGGGAGCAGAGATTTACGTTGTTACTAGTGGCACCGGCAAATCCGGCGTCACCCGTGTTCCCATTGCTACAACGGTGGGCGACCGAGACGCCGAAGAGGTTGCCAATGCATGCGCGGGCACTAAGACAGCCACATTGGCAACACTGGCACCCGCACCCACACACGATGAATCTTCATCTGTGGTCCCTAAAGCGAACTGGCTAAAAAGACAGGGGTTTTCGGCACAGGCGGTCGCACGCATGCAAGAGGTGCACGCCAAATCCACCCGTTCGGTTTATGGGTCACAGTGGAAGGTATTCGAGAGGTGGTGTTTGATGAAATCAGCAGACCCTGTGGCAGCAACAGCGCCATTGATCGCCGATTTCCTCATATACCTCTTTGAGGGGAAAAAGGTGGCCACCAGAACAATAGAAGGTTACCGTGCAGCGCTGGGTTCAGTGCTGAAGAACGCAACAGGGTACGACCCGGGCCAAGACGAGTTCCTGTCTAAACTAATAAGAAATTTTCGCTTGCAGAGACCACCCCCAGTCAAGCACATAGTACAGTGGGACCTAAAGGTAGTACTAGATTACTTTCAGGGCCCCACTTTCCGAGACGAACAGAATACGCCACTGCGGGAGCTCACATTCAAGGTAACTTTCCTTCTAGCATTGGCGTCAGGCAAGAGGAGAAGTGAGATACACGCACTCGACCAGCTGTATTTCATAGACGAGAACAACAGCAGGGTTGTCCTGAAACCTCGAGCCGATTTCCTAGGCAAAACGCACATCGTGACTCACGGCAAGGGTACGTTTTCGGAAATCTCAGTGCCTGTGCTACCCGGGGACGCACTGGAGGAAGAACCGAGGCGCACAGGGAAATTACTGTGCCCCGTGGACACACTACGTAAGTACACGGAGGCGTCAAAGGCAATACGCAGCCCAGAACAAAAAAAGACTAATAATACCGTTTCTTCCCCACATTACTAGAGATATAGGGAAACCCACCATCTCCAACTACATCAAAAGGGCAGTAGTGGCGGCATATGACGCGGCATCGCAAAGCGAAGGGACACAAGAAAGGCCCAAGATGCACCCCCATGAAGTGCGACAGATTGCATGTTCACTGAAGGCGGTAACCGGCGCAACCATGGAAGACATATTGCGTGCGGGCTGCTGGCAATCCCCTAATTCTTTTATTCGATTTTACTTACAGGATTACACGCAGGATTCCGTGTCAAAGCTGTACCACATGCCATTCGTAGCAGCGGAGTCCATCATTAATAAGTAACACCGCGGGAAATATTAATGTGAGGCACTTATGTTGCAGGTTCAAAGGCAAGGGCTACAAGGGTGGCAACGGAACGAAGGAGAAGTCCACGAAGGGGCGAGGGAAAGGGAGCAGCGCGCAGGCCCGCCCCAACGAGTGAAGAGCTGCCACCCAAGCGAACTGGCTCGATAGGGCAGACTTTCGGTCTTTTTAACCTATATACTTTTTACTACAGAGTGTTATGAGTGGGTAACGCAGGGAACAACTGCGCGGGGCAGCGAGCTACGCATGTGCCCCCACGAGGCACAGCAGCGGGCACTATAGTGTGGGATGGGGGACGACAGTGGGTAGTTCACCAGTACTGAGGAGCGTTCATATCACCCCGAGGGAGACGCATGAGTAACGCGACAGCATGGCGCGGGGAGATGGGGCCCAAGAAGGGCACACCTGGGAGCGCACGAGTAACGCAGTGCGCCCACTGGGCGCACATGTTGTAACATAACGCGAAAACAAGGAAATTTCGAAATTTTCGGTTTCTGTTGACCTCTATGACAGTGTGGACCCAGCGTTAGGTGCCTTGACGACTGTCCAGTAAAAAAAAAAAAAAAGGGGGGGGGGGGACAAGCTTTACCGTAGGTGCGCGTATGCACACCAATAGCAAGAGAACACTGGTGTCGGGAAACTGACAGAAATAAAACAAAGAACTGTTGATAGAAGTTTTATTTATTGTCATGTTAATCGAAGGCATGGCGCCCGAAGGGCGTGGTACCCAAGAAATGCCATTCCACTGGTTAAATCTATTTCAAAGCATCGGGTCGATCCAACGGCAGCTGCAAGGCATTTGTATGAACAAAATGCCCATTTTTATTCCCCATTAAAATGGGTTTTTGTTTTGTACAAATGTTGTAGCTGTTTAGTTGCTTGCAACAACCAGTCCCACCTCCTCCCACCATTTCTGGGGCCCCACTTTTCGGGGCGCCGGATGAAAAGTGAATATCGGATCCCAGTACGGGCAAACATGGGGTTACCCATGAAGTACTTGGAGCCAACCATAAAGTTTTGTACTCCAATGAAATTTAATTTCAAATTTATTAGAAATTGCATTTCAACTGTGTTACGGGCAAAGAAAAGATAGGATGATACTTTTCAAAGCATCGGTTCGATCCAACTAAACAGCTACAACATTTGTACAAAACAAAAACCCATTTTAATGGGGAATAAAAATGGGCAGTATATAGATTTCAGAAAACTGGTCACTGCAGCCTTCGTGGCATACGCATACGCATGCAAGCCAGCAGCTTGCACCGTGACGAATTAAGAGTTAAGTATTAATAAAAATAATTACGAATTAAGTACGCTGGGAGCGAATATCGATGCTGAAGCACTGAGATACTTGAAAAACACAACCCTAAAGTCCTGAATTTCATGCGAACTTCAACAGGCAGCCAATGAAGCTGATGTGAAGCCAATATGAAGCCGATAAGAAACTGATATGAAGTCGATATAAAGCCGATATGAAGCCACTATGAAGCCGATATTAAGCCACTATGAAGCCGACATGAGGCCGATATGAAGCTGACATGAAACCGATATGAAGCCGATATAAAGCTGATATGAAGCCGATATGAAGTTGATATGACGCTGATATGAAGCCGATATGAAGCGGATATAAAACTGACGAAATTAAATAAAAAGACTAAATATCGGGATACCCAATAGTTAGTTACCCGACAGTTACCCAGTGCTGAAAAGGCAATTATAAAGCAAATGCTCAAACCAGACCGGTTCACAATTTGCGTAAAAAAAGAAACAAAAAGATAAGTAAGAAAAAAAAGATAAGAGTTCTAGTGTATTATTTTTCTCAAATTTCAATACGATAAGTCACTTCGTTCCTGAGAAACATAAAATCATTTAAAGATGTGATAAACAAGTTTGTACAAACTTTATTTACCTGTTTTCTTCTGAAACTGAATGCTATATCCATTGGTTGGACAGCTCTATATCTTCCTATGCTATTTTTGTGAGTTGATTTGTGACGATCAGGCAAATAGCACCACATGGAATTTAAACTTTCAAAAACCATTTAACTTTTGTCACACGTTTAACGAATGGTATGCTTATATACTGCAGTCTTATTTTAACTAAAAACTCCCATGAAATACATTGTTATAACTGCAAGTTGGTGTTACGAGTGGCATTTTAAACAGACTCTCAGAGAAGCAAATGATTGTGGGGCCTTTTAATCGTTGTTAGGTATCATATAAAATGACCAAATTAAATTTGACATAAAGATATTAATTGAATTCAAAATCCTTCACAATGTATGCTGAAATAGGAGCTTGTTATCATGGTATGCTGTGCATGGAAATGCTCGTAAGCCAATGGGATATTGAACTTTTTCTTTTAGATATCCCCAGACATCAGATTACATTTGATTAATTATATTATTTCGGGGCGAAATTCTAGGAGAAGTCTTAAGTTTTTTAACAAACGTTCGTGTATCCCTTTATAAATTTCAATAGAAACTGGTGGATATTGATGCAAACTGCGTGCAATCGAAGGAGCGGTTTCAAATACCCAAACATTTGTAAAAAAAGTGTATTGCTTGGCGAGTAATTATCGACGTAACTTGATATTTGCACCACCCCTCTCTTAGAGCAAGGGAAACCCCGTCTTATGCCCATATTTAATGCCTCAAGCAGTTTTGAACTCTTACTAAAATGAGTAAAGAAAAAAAGCTCCCAGCATATACCAGCACTGAGAGTGAGATTGTGAGTGTTGCCACATTTGAAACTGGGGGAGCCCGAAGACAATGGTTATACATTGAACAGGGCTTTTTTGGGGGGGGGGGGGGGGGGGAGTCGGTTCGATCCAACTAAACAGCTACAACATTTGTACAAACAAAAATCCGTTTTAATTAGATAAAAACGCGAATTTTGTTCATACAAAGGACTTATAGCTGCCATTGGATCGACCGGACGCTTGAAAATCAGATTAACAAAGAGGATGACTACATCTGGGGCGCACGAACTGCGGACGTCGCCCGTACTACATTAGCCAACGCAGAAAACAGATAAGTTGATTGAAGATTTAATCTCCCAACTAAACGCAGTGCAACAAGTGAATAAGTATCTCTGCTGCCCCTACGGGCGCCATAGTCCATGGCGCAACAAGCTGGGCGCCACTAACGTGTTGAGAACCCGGAGGGGGTCTATGTTCCCCCTTTTTTGCAGCCACCCGCTGTGGCTGGTGGCCGAGCTGCATGCTCCAAATTCTTGATGGGCCCCGACCCATCTGTGCTGTGGGGCCTCCGGCTGGTTTCGTGCCCCCCCCCCCCCCCACTTTCGGTTGTGGGCCCCATCTGGTGGACCGAGAGGGGGTGGGGCCCGCCGCGAGGCTGTGGGGCCCCCGTGTGTCTGGGCGCCGAGCGAAGGTGTGTTGTCTGTGGGTCTCCATGCTGGCCCCAACTGTCGTGATGCCGCAATCCCGGCCTGGTGACCCGAAGAACGAAACTAACTTCTTAACTAGTGAGATAACAATGTCCCACGGGTTGTCTCTTGCTGGAGCTGTTGTGGGAGCGTTTCCCACCTGGAGTGGCGATGCCCCATGTCGCTGCGAGACTACTGTGATCTGTTCTTGTGTTTGAGAGGCTTCTCTCCTTGCTTGTGGCTCTTTTTGCTCCCCCTTCGATATCTGCAAACAGAAACACATGAGTGCTAGGCTGGAAATGATCATAATGTGCCCATTACTTTGAGTCTCGCGTAAAATCCTGCAAATAGAATTTTATGAAACTGTTGGGGGATTGCGAGCTGCCCGATTTTAAAATTTCCTCCATGGTGGCTCCCTTTACAGCTTTAACGAGCATACCACCTGGCGGATTTCCTGTGGGTGGGCATGGACTGAGTTGGGCCACTGTCTCGATTAAACTCTTTATACGCTGAGACTATTGCTTGTCGCAGGTAGTTAGAAATTTCGATTTCCCTACGTCACTATTTATGTGAGGTAGAAAAGAGATGATGAGGCGTTTCTGCTGTGGGGCCCTTATGGCCTTGGTGGCCGCCAGATACTGCAACAGCGTTGCCACTGGGAACAGCAGATTCCGCTCGATTTGCGATTTTAGCAGGCACCACCGTTCGAACACTCTCCAATGTGATTTGTACACAGACTTGGCGGAGCTTGCATGCGCCTCCTGCATGCGTTGTAGTGCTTGTTGGGAGAAGCCTTGTGCTTCTAACCAGCCCACTGTATGCACCACAAGTGGAGGTTTAGGTCCCACGGCTGCTGGTGATTGTCGGGCCAGTGCGGCTGGTGCACGTCCCCCACACCCATCGGCAGCCGTTGTGGTTGTCCCAGTGCTAGTCTGGTGAGTAGCGGGTACCATCAAGTGTGGGTTATTGGGTTCGGTGGAAATGCATATAGCACTTCCTGTGGCCATGTGCAGCTGAGGGCGTCGTTGTCTACTGCTTCCGGATCCGGACACGGAGACACGAACAGTATCAGCTGTTTTGGTAGCCTGGTCGCAAATCGATCCATTGTCTGGACGCCATATCTGCCAGCACATTGAGGTGGCCCGGGATGTGATGTGGCAACAACGTGATTTGATGTGCTGCCGCTAAGCTCCACACTTGGCGTGTTGTTTCCATCAACTCCAGCGACCTCGTTCCCCCTTGTTTCTTTATGTAGCTCACCGTGGCGGAGTTGTCTATGAGGCACAGTACGGTCCGCTTCTGGAGTTTGCGCGCCAGCGACTGGAGAGCCTGTCTGACCGCGAGCATCTCCAGCACATTTATGTGCGTGTTTTGCAACTCTGAAGGCCAGTCGCCTTGAAACAACATGCCTTCGAAGTGCACTCACCACCCGATGTGGTAGGCGTTGGTCTGTATCTGTGCCTCTGGCTGCGGGACCACAAACCGATCGCCCCGCTGTGTGTTTGACCGGTTGCCCTACCACATTAAGTCTGCCCTCGCTTGCTCTGACAGTGTGGCCAGACTTTGGGGCCCTCGTCCTCGCTGCACTGCTAGCCGTTCCGCTCTTTGGAAGTGGCGGAAATTCAACCGGCCTAGGGGCACTGTCTTCTCTGTGGCCACCAGTAACCCCAGTAGGGTTTCTGCTACCTGTAGCGGTACTGCTACTTTGGCTAGGGCCCTTTGCGTCAGCGCCTCCAGTTTTTCCAGCCGAGCGGTCGTGGGCAAGATCAGGCCTCTTACGAAATCGAACTGGTCCTCTAAGAACTCATTTGCTCGGGTTCTACCTCCGATTTTTCCAGGTTGACCACCAAGCTTAGATCTATGCATTTGTTGATGAGATCGAGCGTCTGTTGTGCACCTTTTCCTTCTCCATACCTGCGATGAGCCAATCGTCTAGGTATTGGAAAAGTAACATCGGCCGCCGTCCACCCTATGCCTTTAGCGGACGCATCGTCTTGTTGAAAACCCACGGGGTCGGCGAGAGGCCGAACCGCAGGGCCCTGTACCAGTACTTCTCTTCCACTTGGAAGCAGAGGTATTTGCGGTGCTGGGGTCTCGTGGATAGGTGGAGATAGACATCTGATAGGTATATCGAAGTGGCCCACCTGCCCGTCTCCGCCGCCTTCCTTATGTATTGACATGTGTCCATTTTGAACTTTGAACGTTGGCGTGACTAGAATTTCGTTCAGCGACCTTAGGTCTATTATCAGGCGCCAACTGCCAGTCTTTTTGGGCCGAAGAAACACACGGCTGAAAAAGCCCTTCTGGTTCTCCGGCACCTCTTCTATTGCATTTTTCTCTAGCAGTTGGCTGCCATCTCCCGGAGTGCGACCGCTTTTTCTGATCCTTGCCTGTAGGAGGCTACTAGCTCGGGTGGCGGATTCAGTGTTAGAGATAGACTTGGTATCTGGCCGTTTACTTTTTTGAACGGCAGGGGGTACCCATGGTGTAGCCAGCATAAGACCTTGTTTGGGGCCCCCAGTCCTTTCCACTACTGCCTGAGCCTTCCTCCTACGGGCAAGTCTCCTGAGTGCAAAATCTTTTCCTTTAACTCGGACGATGTAACGCCAGTATTTAAATCGTTTGAGGTGTCCGGAGAGTTCCTGGGCAAGGTGTGCTCCAGGCCCCCCAACTGATTGTCACCTGTGTTTGATGTGGCCTCTCCCAGGAAAAACACCAGCCGTCGGCTGTCTCTGGGTTGGCCCGTAGCTCGCCGTCCGAGGTGGTGCCGATTGGGTGCGCAGCACCGCGGATCCCCTGGATCGTCCCCGGTATGACTTGTGTAGGCGCGGTGGGCCCG
The DNA here is from genome assembly GCA_949752745.1 of Protula sp. h YS-2021. Classification (NCBI taxonomy): domain Eukaryota; kingdom Metazoa; phylum Annelida; class Polychaeta; order Sabellida; family Serpulidae; genus Protula; species Protula sp. h YS-2021. The sequence goes on along the minus strand of OX457026.1, from coordinate 80,950,900 downwards.
CTGTGTATCTGTCTTGGAGCGCCCTGTTTTGCAGGTCCTGAACATGCCTGCCATTCAGTTCTGCCAGCAGCTCATCGGGGAACAGCTGTGTTTCTTGCAGATACGTGGCGTGGCGTAATTGGAACAGTTTGTCCTGGGTAAGGCGGCACCACTGCAAAATGTTGTCCCTGCGTAGTTGTACTGTGTTTGATAGGAGGCAGGTGTCTAGCTTCACCAGGTCTTTGGTGCACTTAACTAGGCAAGGCACAAGTTTGCTGACTAATCCAGTGTCTGGGCCCGATAACCTGTTGACCAGCGTCTGGTTCACGTACTCGATGAACGGCAAGATTCGCAGGCTGGCCCTGGCTACACCCTCAAAATTTGCCATGTCCTTGACTGATACCTTGTCATCCGGTCTGGCTTGGGGCAACCACGGAGGGGCGTGTTTCGCGAAACTGAGAGGTGCAAATGGAATCACGTCGTCACACGGTCTGTATGCTGTTTTGGCAACCCTCACCTTGGAAAATAGGTGCATTTTCCCGAAGTCCAGGGCCCGACCGTAGTTAGAGTCCTTTGCCTGGAACTCCGCTTCCTACAGTTTGACTGCGTCCCGAATTCCTGTCGCCGTGTCCAGAGCCAAGAATTCGGGCCCTGTTTCTCGCGGACCTTCGGATTCCAGCCTGAACCCGGATTCGGACTGCTGTAGCAGTCTCCCCACTTTCGCACTAGAGAATCTTTGCACTAGCTCTATGACCTCCCGAAATGGAATGTCACTGAGTTCAGGGACCGAGGATGACGCAGTGATGCCGTCGCTCTCTCGTGATGGGCTGCCGTCCCTATCGGATAAGTGTAAGCGCTTGGATACCTCACGTCTATCCCAGTCGCATGGGTGGTTCTGCTTCCTGGGCGTGCGCAGTAGGTCCCCACACTCAGGATGTTTAAAAGTTTACGCTTCCACCTGTCCCCTTGCGACTGCTCCTGCTGTCCCTATCACGTCCCGAGCCCGGCGAGTGTGGGTGTGGGAGCGGCGCCGTCTGGATCTCGCCTGCGACCGATGTCTGTGCTTAGCGGCTACCTCCGACGGTCGGGAGGAGGCGGAACTGCTTGAGCTGCTGCCCCTGTCGTAATTGGATGAGCTGTAGCCCTCTCTTCGTTTCATGTGACTGTACAGCTTTGCAGTGGTGGGGGTGTGCGCTTGCTAGGGCCCCGCGATTCTGAGCTGTCCCCGGAGGAAGAAGATGGCTGCCGGTGCTTTCTCTCTCGGCCTCTGCTCTCTCTCTCTCTCTCTCTCTCTCTCTCTCTCTCTCTCTCTCTCTCTCTCTCTCTCTCTCTCTGCCGCTCTGCTCTTATTGGGTCCTCATGGGCTGTGGGCCCCTCTTTTGTGTCGGGTCCTGCTGTGGGGGCCTGGCGCGCTGCCTCGTCGCTGGTGGTTGTGGGGGCATCCCCTGATCCTGGGCCTCCGGCCATGATGGCTTCCACCATAGTCGCGCTGTGTGTGGAGCTCTTCGGGTCTGTCGTGACTGGTAGTGCCCCCACACCTTCTTCCGCGTCCGGTGGTCTGGAAATAGTGCATGGCGCCGTTGAGCGTGTGTGCATGGCCTCGAGCTGTTGTGGAACAGTAAAGCTTGTTCTTGCAGCGCCCTCTTAACGACTGCCTCTATATCCAGATGCGGAGTCGATACAAACTGTCCTTCGTGGGCCTTGGCGCGATGACAAATGTGTTAGGCAGGGGTACCAGGCTTGGGGCCTGTGTCTCCCTCGGCGTTTCAGATGTAGGGAAATCCTGGGTAGACACGTTAACTTCACCCGGGTGCTGTAGGCTGAGGGGCGTGATGGTAGCCTTGCTTTCCGCCAACTCCTCGATGGAGATGAACTCGAGGTTGTGCAGTTTCCTATATCATTGTCTATTAATGTTCTTCCACTGTTTCTTATTTAGATGTGCGCAGGTATCACACGTCACAGCGCACTCACATTCTGGCTTGCCGAACCTGGCAGCACAATCCTGACAACAGCTATGGGGATCGACGTTCAAGCCCTGGTGTCCGCAGTGTTCTTTCCTCACCATTACAGGCCGCTCATCCCTGTAGCACACGAGGAAATAGCTATTAGTTTCTCTGTAGGTCTACTAGGCGGCGCCCACACCACTAGGTTGGGACCCCTGAATAAATTTCGTGGCGCCCAAAAGTGGGGCCACTGAAGTGCTGTTGGCCCTTTCGCGCTGGAACGTGAGACCCAAGCACCTGCTACTTCCAAGCGCGGGAAGGCGCCCGCGACCAACTTCCTAAATTCTCTAAAGTTACCGACCTGACAGCCGCCAGCTACGGCTGTAAAGTACGTAGGGAGGTAACCTACCCAGGCTGCGCTCAACAGGAGATCGCAGCAACGACAGAAAATCTAGGTAGGTTGCGGGCGCATTCCCGCTCAAAAACCAACTGCCAGTAACTACACTGATTTTAGCACCTGTGAGGTTGGGGCTGCGAGAGGTGGCTGTCGACCGAATCTACGCCACTATAAGCAGCTCTGAGGTGTGCGCAGATTGAATAAAATACGAGTTCTGCTCTCGAAACCAGCAGTAGTGTTTACACCTCGGCAGTGAGAGCGTAGTTCTAGGCACTGCGTTCAAAACTGGCCCTAGTTCCCACCGCGCCGTAACTCGTTATTCAATGCAATGTTGATGATCGTTACAGAGTCTTCGGTTCGTGTGAAATGCAAGAAGGCGATAGAGACACCACTGCATAAACAACAGGACTTACCGATCACCAATTATCGCTCCGACAAAGGTCCAGATCTGCCAAGCCGTTGAACCGATCGGGCCCTGATAACAGCTACACGTCGTTGGTGTTCGCCGGAAACTTGTACTGGAATCCTTTCCCCGTGACCCTGAGTAGATCTGGGTTTAGGTCCTAAAATTCAGAAGCTTCCACACCTAGACTGTTTGTTTTGGGCGTAAGGATGAAAAGTGTCGTTAGTGGCGCCACCTGGGGGTTACTTACAGAGGAGAGCACCAGGCCATTAAGGAAATTTCAAGAATAGGAGACCCTCACTTAGTTTGGGTCATCCAATTCTATGAGTTTACGGGCGAGAAAAGATGGATGCTACTTTTCAAGCGTCGGGTCGATCCAACGGCAGCTATAAGTCATTTGTATGGACAAAATGGTTTATTCACAGCCGGTGTAACAGTATATCTTGCCCCCTGGACAGCCCCTCCCCCCCCCCCCCCCCGGGAAAGATAGACTTAACATTTCTAAAAATTAAATATTTGATAGGAGAATCTCAGTTTTGAGTTCAGTAATGTATTTTCCTTTTATTGATATCAAGAATTCATTTCAGATATTATTTCAGAATGAGACTTCTTTATTTTATATTTTGAAATTTGCAAATGATTTTTTTTATCTCAAAAATTAATTTTGTTATATCAAAATATCACTCTATTTTTTTCATATAAAAATTTCAGAAGCACACATCTGTGAATAAAATAATGATTGATCCTTGTATGCAAATCTTTCTTTTAATTTTTGACTTTACAAAAAAAAAGCAATTCTTGAGCTCAAAAATTGTGTTGTTATTATTGATATCAATAATTCAAGTTTTCTTCTCCAAAATCTAATTGAGGATTCTTTAAATGTTACATAACTGTGCGTCTCCCTTAAGATTTTTAAAGTTTCTAAAATTGATATTTTGATCTCAAAAATAAATTTTTGCCATCTAAAATTCAATTATTGAGAGCAAAATATGATTTATGAGATCTAAATTGATATATTGATATCTTTAATTATATTTTGATATCAAAAATAAGCATTAAATGTTAAAACGACATTCCATAGATTACAGCTATTCGACGTTTTACATTAAAATTTGTTCTCATGTTCTTGTGTGACCACCCTGGAAAATTTTGATGGCTAAAAAGCAGACATTTAAAGTGACTGGTGTCTATTGCATTCGATTGTGCAATACATTTTGTTTCCCTGTGACTGAGCAAGAAAACGTATAAATACTACTACACGTGATGACGTCATCACTTGTCGGTCTCCGCTCAAAGAGTAAATCATTACACTTTACGTAGGGGTAACCCTACATTCTAGATTTAATTGGACCATTTTGACGTTTTGATGTAATGTGACGTTATCGAAGACGCCACGTGTCCAAATAATTGATCGATATACCGACGGGGTGTCTGTGTATGTGCGTGGTTGGGAGGGGGGGGGGGGAGGGCGGTGATGGTACCAATTTTGTAGTCAATCCAAGTACACATTGTGGAAATGCCGAACGTAGCCAAATTAGAAAACAAAGCTTTTCATAGGGCTTTTATTCACATATACTGAAGTGTAATACATAAAAAGAAAGTGTAGAAAAATACGCTGTGGCACTTTGCAGCCCAACAGGACGCTGTTCAAGATTCTCTCAAACAAAAAGGTGAAGCTTTCAGCTATAACCGTGCGGCACAAACAAACTAATGATGTTCCTGATCCACTCATGGATCTTTTGAAATTCGGTTTTATATCAGAGCTGTGAAGAAATGCATTGATTTTTTGCTTTTCACTTGTTTTTATGCAAACTTGTATACAATAGAAAGATTTTTTAATCAACAGAATACAATAAATCACTGCACTGTGCCAAATCGATCTTGAGTTTCAAAATGGCGTCTTGCAAATGGGCCTGGCCCTTTTTACTACGTTATAACCTTTCAACAACAAAAAATGGAATTTTTTCGGAAGGATTCACTTCTTTTTTTTTTTCTTCTTGAAGTGTGATACGAATACATATACATTAAAATCCAAGAAAGGCACAACTGTAACACAATCAGCAACAAGGAAACTAGTGAAACTAAATTTGGCTTGATCATTAAAGCCCTCCTCCCCCGCCCCCCTCCACATCGTATTTAAGCCACCCCCCTACCTCCCACCCCGAGTCAAATACCGCGTGGTGGGCTCCAAACGAGAAAAGTAAGGGCTCCACATGAAAGCGTCGAGCTCCAGCGCCCCGACAAAACGATATGTTTGCTTTTACTATCAACGCATGAGCCACTCGGGTTTTGTTCCACTTCAACATTTACTTCGACAACTGATGTTTGGTTCATCTTCCGCGTCGAGTATGAAAATCAGTTTTCATACAACAGCAAAACAAATTATTGAGCAGTATATGTCGGTGATATAATACAGAAAAAGTTCATTTCCGTACTTGTCGTCCCACAGCTCAATGCTTACATGTCAACAAAAGGAATTCCCGCTATCAGTCGCATATAATGCCGAGACGCTGCTCGCATCTGAAGCCCGACATTCTCGATTTGAACCTCACCCTTTCCATTTTAAATGCAGAAGTCAAGTAAAACTATATGCGAACAAATCGATGTGTCTCTTATATTGAGAATAACAGCCGCCATCTTAGTAAAATATAAACACTCAGTTTTCACAGAATATAAGTGCAATACAATGACTCAGAATGTCACACGTGTTATGAAAAAAAGACGAAAACTGAATGAAAACTTAAGAAACATCAAACCCGAGGATAAACAAATGCTCTAACCTAATCACTGCAGAGAATACGCATTATACAACGTGGCGTGTGTGACGTCATAAACGCATAGGCCAGCTGTAATATAAACAAATGCTCAAACCCAATCACCGCAGAGAATACGCATTATACAACGTGGCGTGTGTGACGTCATACGCGCATAGGCCAACTGTAATATAAACAAATGCTCTAACCCAATTACCGCAAAGAATACGCATCATACAACTTCATTCACCTTATTACATGTGGCGTGTGTGACGTCATAAACGCAAAAAACGCACTGTTTATGTCGGTGAAAAAAATGGCGCCGCCTAGCCAGTGTTTACACACACAGCTCATGTGCAGGCCATTTCTGGGAGATCTAAATCACAGGAAACGCCAGTCGCGATAAACATTTCAGCAGGAATTACAACAGATTATATGCTGGAGTGAAATCTTCACATTGCGGTTTTTAATCACATTTCTGGTGTCACAAAAACCTCTTTTTTAAGCCGAATTTATGCTTCTGTGGCATACAGATAAGCATTCTAATCATTCATTTCTCACTAATCAATTAATCAAAATTCAGTCAAAACAGTTAACCAATCACTGCGCAACAAATATTTACCGACAACAACATAAATTCCAGGTTTTCATACCCCACTTTATTTACACTCGTTCAAACGACCAAAGCTGGACCCAATTCATCCAGTCAGAGCACACTCAAAGGCACGGCTGTTTCTCCTTTACAAAGCTCATATTCGAGTCTATGAACATTCTTCTTTTCGCGGCGACATGCATTATTTTATTTTTTTTCTGATATTATACATAACTGCTGTAAATGCACAGCACCGTTAGTAAAGATCAAACTGAACCCCCGTGTAATGTTCTTCAGCTAAATGGTTCTATACTAGCGGAATAGCATCGAAGATTAAGCTGGACTCGGTTACTGTGCCCCCATTTGTCACACAGTGTGATTACCGAGCAAGCGCAACTACAAAATACCACATCTGTCAATTAAGCAATACCATTTTAAGTATTTATACCCAAAATGATAAAAAAAATAAGAAAACAGTTTAGTTTTAAATCCCTTTCCCAATGCTTGAAAAATAACTTGACTGAAGAAATTATTTTATCAATTACAAAACTAAACAAACCGTGTAAAACGTGCAAATCTTAAATAAACAACTTCGACATAAGATCCTGAACACAAACAAAACTTGGCAACTGGAAGAGTTTCGCAAGAAAATTAGAGTGGACCAATGAAATGCGTGCGTAATAACACAGGACATCAAAGCAAAATAAGTAAAGGTTTAAAATAAAGAAAGAAATGTCCCGTTACTACAGCTACACAATATTCCTTATGGCAGATTCGAACACGTGCCATACCCCTTCAAAAGAAGCTGGCGCGGGAAATGTGATTTATTTTTGGAAAGTACAACAAAAACATCACCGTACTGGTTAAATGCTTGTGGAATATATCGCATTCATGATGACGTGACGCCACCACTACCCTATCACCTGGTTTAGTCAACGAGGTCATCCAATCAAACCACGAGCTGACTACAGCCGACCGTTGTATAAACGATATCGGCAATAACGACATGGCAACGACATAAACCTCTGGTCCTAAATAGGTTTTTTTTCACTATCTAAAATTATCGGCTATAACGACATATAGGATATAACGACAAATCGGATATAACGACATATCGGTTATAACGACATATCAGATATAACGGCATAATTTCCCAGTCCCAGCCATGTCGCTATAACGAGGCTGCAGTGTATTCGTTTCTCCACCAGAATTCATGTGAATAAGGCTGGATATAATCCGTAAAAGGCCAGTAAAACAGGTCAAGAGTTCGGTTGTAATAAATTCCCATGCGGACGAACGCGGTTCATACAATGAACAATGTGGACATGGCATAAACCTAACGACCCCCCCCCCCCCCCCCCCCCCCTCTGGGGAACAGAAATAACAGTCCTCATGGGATATATCCTCTTTCTTCTCTACTTTATCTAGGTCGTGTGAAAAAACTTGGACTGCGAAATTGCGAGTTATACCGCGAACTGTTTTCACGATTCTCCTATTGTTGTCTAGGTAACGCGATTCTGCGGCATTTAGACGGCCAATTTCATCTTTTCAACATCAACTGCTGCTCATTGTAGCTACAATACTACAAGAGCATTCATCTCAACCTCACGCCTTACAAGAACAATTGGTTTTCCTGCACATTACTGAGAACTGTAGACAGACTTCCACGATCAAGGATCATAACTACAGACATTTGGAGATTCTGTTTTGAGGAGTGAAAATGTACCCACGTTGCTGAGACTCTTAAATGCACTAACCATTTGTGGATCCGCTATCACCCTTTTTTCTATAGGTCATGCCCTAACACTAACTTTATTCTACACCCAGATCTCGAGAACTGTAATTCAGTAACAGTTGCTATTAACTTTGTATTGCAATCATTCACTGTTTATCAACGGGACTGCATTGCAGAGGAGAAATGTATCCTTAGCCACATAAAAGATGGTGATATAAGTATTCCATAATCCAAATGCTTTATTTGTCCATTAAACCATAAAAAAAAAACAAGAGAACAATGCAGAAATGTCACTGCAGTCACGTTTTACTCTCCGTAACTACAAATAGATTTTACTGTTCGTCTTTTATCCGGATCTGGAAGGTGATTAGTATAAACAAGACCTAGAAGACGGTCCTTACAGAAGGTATCATTGTGCGTTTTTCATCCAGATTTGGAAGGTATTCACTACAACCAGGTTTCACTGTTTGTCCTTTTTTGGGGCCTTAAATGTGCTCATAAAAGATGAGACGAGTTTTCTGACGTCTTTTTATCCCGATCTGGAAGGGTGGTAGCCATAAATTGATATAACTGTAGTCTTTTTATCCGGGTCTGGAAGGTGGTTACTACAAACAAGTTAAATGGACGTCCCTTTTATTCGAGTCTGGAATCAAGTCACTACAAAACGGTTTACTTCACGTCTTGTTATCCGGGTGTAGAAAGTGGACACCATATCACCAATCCCCTCCTCAAAAAGTTTTTTTTTTCTTTTTTTGCAAAACCTCGACCCTTTCCCCCTTTCAATGAGTGCGGCTCCGAACGCAAACCTAATCCTTTTACTCAAATATACCCTCACACCCATAAACTCAAATAGTTACAACCACGATATAATTTGTTCTGGTACGGTCTCCTGGTCCTGGAAGAGAGTAGGCACAGACAGGTTTTACTGTACCCCCTTTTTTTTCCGTGTCTAGAAGGTGGTCACCGCAAACAAATTTACTGTACAACTTTTCATCCCGATCTGTATGTGGGTTACAGAGGGTATTACTGTACGTCTTTTTTAGGCCGGTCAGGAAGGCGGAACTACAAAGTACTTGTTTCGAAACCTTGAATGTGGTAAAGTGTTTTAACCGGGTTTCTTAGAACGTAGTCACAGTCTGGAAAGCGGTCGCCATAAATAGTGTTGACCAGACGCTTTTCATCCGTGTCTGCAAGGTGGTCACTACCAACAGGATTTAGCGTACGTCATTTTTATCCGGGTCTTGAAAATAGTCATCACCCCTTCCCCATTACATCATCAATCCCCTCTTTCATCAGTTTTTTTGCTAATCGCCTACCCTATCCCCCTTTAAATTTGGGTACGGTTCTGAACTCTACGCAAACCTTTCACCCAAATATACGTTCACACCCGTTACCCAAAGTATAGTTACAAGCATAATATTCTTCGCCTTGGTCTCGTCGCTCAAAAACGCGATTTCATACTGGGAAATAAATGGGATTCAACTCTTGCCCATATTATACAGACGAGTGGCGCCCGTTCCGCCCCTCCGCCAATTTCCACTCCACTTTCCTGGTCAACTGCTATGACGAGCAACTAAAATGACTGTCAATACGGTCGTACCACAGAACAAATGTGTGCTGGATTCGGACTTCACTATGCACACAAGACATCTTGAAACGTGTTTTTAACATTAAGGCATTATGTTTCACAAGGTCTTTCACATCACTAGTTTCTCTTTTGATGGCTTGGTATCTAGATTCAGACCATTGGTTGTTTGGATGCGCCAACCTCTTTTTAAATCGTTCAACCAATCACATTGCATCATACTTAAGGTGTTTTTCAAAGACACAGAAAAACAGATCAAAATTATATATTTATATACAGGGATACAGCAAGACGCGACCAGCCCTAAAGAAATTCAACGGGGAAAGGAAGGGGGTGGGGGGGGGGGGCGTACTTTTTGTCTTACACGCGAAGATGGTGCATGGCTATGAGAAAGATCATCAAAACCTATCCCTTAAGTATCAAAACCTACAACACAACATGGATCAATAAAATGTATCTCAAAAAGTCGAAATCTGTAACTGTAACTTTCCTAATGTCATATACGTATTTTGTGTAAATAATTTTTCAAACCATATTAAACACACATGGCAATAAGGTCCCCGTGTAGATATTCTAACTTTGTATTCTGTAGGTACATGCGCTCTAACAGTTGTAGCGGAAAATACCTCAGTACTACAGTGCTGACGAGACTGGATCGCTTATCCTCCACGCCCCCCCTACCCCCCACCCCCTCCTCCCCGTCTTCCGCATCTTACGCGGCCCTGGATGCCACCGCGTTTCATATCCCTGCTTGCATGATCAACTTGTGGATACTATCAGAATATATACATTTCTGTTGCGCTCTCATTGGTCAAAAACACAAAAACAAAGTCGTACCTTCATTTAATTGCAAGTGCTTTATCATTAAAAGAACTGAAGACCAGATAAAAAAAAAACATCGTGCTGGAGAAATTCCGAACAACCGACATGATCTAAAAATAACTATGATTGCCAAACATTGGAATTCGTAATTTTTTTTCCAAATTATAAAAAGGGCACACGAAGAGGCGTGACATATGAGAACTTCTTTTACTGTGAATTTTGTCTCTCTTTCTCAGCAGCATCTTTCGGCGGTTATAAGCATTTCTGCCAGAACTCGGCAGGAGATTTCATCCCCTGTTGCATCAGCAACTGGTAAAAAAGTTAAAAAAAAATAAATAAATAAACAAAAAACAAAACAAAAAATAAATATATCAGATCTTTTTTTGCTTTTCTATCCAAAGCTAAACCAAGGGTGCTTCTGTTGAGTTAAAAATCCTTTGGGCGTAAGATTGGCGGATTGAGAAAGTGTTGAAATCGATAGGCTTCGATCAATAGTGTCGCAATAAACAGAAATAATTACTATAAGAGACATCAAACACCAGTCGACGGAGGCACAGAAAGAGCACATAACTCCTAACAAGCAAGGTTAAAAAAAAACAAGGTTCATGTCCCTCTAAACACCCTAAAGTGAACTAGAGAAAAGAGGAGAATTCTGCACTAATTACGGATTTTACGGAGAAGCCAAATAAGCAGCCACCCAGTGCATTCTTTTTTTTTTTTAAACATTTTTGGGGCGACTTGTTTACATTCTGTATTACTCTCTTTTTTCCTTAAAACATACTTTTAACCATCTTCCAATGAATCGGAATACACAAACTACACAGTACTAAAGCCAGGCAAAACGCAGTGCAAAAACTTCGCATTGCGCCCCTTTGATGTAAACCAGAACTTTACCCACGCTTACTGAAAGTACTAAATTACACAATACAAAAGTTAATATGTTAAGTATCAAATTTTAGTAGCAAAAGCTTTACTCGATTATAATCCTATCAAATCCTCATCCTAACTGTTTGTTCAATTTGTGTTTGTGTAACTTTCAACATAATTCACCTACACTCTGAAGCATGTGTTATTGTGGAAATACACAGTGACATAAGGCATCAATTTTATAGCACATTTTAACAGCCAAATAAGCGATCCTTAAACTTTGTTATGGTTAGCGATAGCATTAATTTGACGTGTGTGCCGAGAGATTGCATTATTTTGGCGTGTGTGCCATGAATCGAGTCCAAACACTCTTAACAACTTGGAATAAAGAATGATAGTTGATATCACATTTAGATCAGATCAATAATTCCAAGGGGCGAGAAAGAACTAAATCCACTGGACAAGACCTCCCGGGTTGGGGAGAGAGAAAATGTCGGGTACTGCAGATACCAAAATACCTCCCTCCCAGCCTCTCTTAAAAAGAATCCCGGAGATCCGAACCTCACTGGCAGACAGCATTCAAACTGGCAAATCTAAGAACACAATCTCTGAAAAAAAATATTCATTAATTTATCCCGGTTCATTCTCGCCCACTCTCGTCCATTTCCGTTGCGTGTCGTCAACCTTCGTCCACTTCCGCCACTTCTCGGGCGTTTCCGACCTCAGATGTCCCTGCTGTAGGGGATCCTCGTGCGCTGTCGGCGCTGCCACATGACCAGCATGATTACCCCGCCCACGCAGCCGACAAGGAACATCCCAATGCCCAGCCCGGCCATCGATCCTGAAACATACACCCACAATATAAATCAGTGCATTACCTGCCAAATAGAAGCCATCGGAATGGAACGTCTGACATCGGGTTAAATAATACTGGGCTTTCTCAGCAGTAATAACTAATATAACAGTAATCAATTTTTTATTCCAGCTTCTTTCTTTTCCTTTTTCTTAAATAATATCAGGTGAAATGGAACGGAGTCTATTAATTAAAAAAATCGAAATAAATTAGAACAAACCTGTTCTGTTTCATTTAGTAGGATTAAGAGCCATTTAAAAAACAAACAAAGATAACAAAGAAATCACAACGGCAGAAGTAGCTGAACTTCACAAGTAATTGCTTTATTCGTCATTATTAAAAAATAAACGTTTAAAGGAAAAAAATGGTGTAATTTAAACATGACTGGAGACTTTGACGAGGGCAGAAGCACTGCGATTTCTCACTCCATTTTTCAGGAGCAGACGTGTGGGGCTTGTATGCCATCACATGTACTGTGTATGTACTGCTGATTTATGTGAGCAGTGGCTGTCAATATAATAGTGTTTTTCTTCTGGAAATAATAATTTAATTCATTGGCTACCAAAAGATGGCAATCCTGCTTACCGTTGCTGTGACCTTGGTACACTGTAGTGTATGTTTTGGTTTTCCGTGGGTCGAACGTATCTTTGTCCGTTGCTAGAGTATCCTTCTTCACCTTCAGCTCCTGTTTAGCAGTAATTTGTTAAGAAATGACAGAAAAAAACGAATACGCACCCCGCATATTTTCCAGACCTCCGTTTTTCCTCTGTTACCGTGTAGTGAAATAAATACAAACGGTAAACACATCAACGTCTTTTTTTAACCTTGAAGAAGGAAGTGAAAAAGTGGGTCACTCACTGAAAAAATAAATTAGAAGTTCTCAAATTTATCAGCTTGCTCATGAATAGAGTGATTCTCAAAAACTTTCTAACAATAAAAGGGCCAATGATAACCCGCCGTAGCCTCGTAGCATCGCCTAAATATACGTGAATACGTCTCACTTGAGTGAGGCATATAATAAGTTTTACGTTCTCCTATAAGTGCAGTATGTTCTTTTTTGCCTTCAGCCTACAGGGGCGGTCCGAACGACCCTAGGCTTCAGGCAAAAAATAATGGTCTGCACATATAAAATGAACTATATTCACTCTAACTCCCCCCCCCCCCCCTCCTCTCCACCCCCTTTCCGTCGCTGATCAACTACCCAATCAAACACTCAGTCTCAACTGACGTCACTGTGCATACCATCAGCTTGGGTATTTTATTATGACGTCTACGAATTTCAGAGTTCCGTTTTTAAACATCAGCAAGTTTAAAAAAATGAGTTTAAAAAACCCCGCCCCCGCCCCCCCCCCGGAAAAAAAGAAAGCCCTACTGACATAAATCGGACAAAGTAAAAATATAAATTTAAAATTGACAAATAATAAAAGAAAATGTAAAATTTTTTGTTATTCCGGAGTTAAAAAATACCAACATCCCATTGGGTGTTTAATAATCTTTGGATATGCATTCCCAACACGTGATCAACTTGCCTTTTCTTCCTCGCCGTACTTGACCTTGAAGGCCAGCCCACTCTTTATGGAATCTTTCAACTTCTGGAAGGCCTCGTCCTTAGTAATTTCTTTCTGGACATCGGACACGTTTACTGTGTGAACAAATTTACGCTACCGAAATAAAGTGGTTCAAACCTTGTCTTCTGTCGTTTATGCTAACTAAATGTTAACAGCCCTGCCATACTTATTTTTTTTTTTTAAATAAAAATCTTGTTGTGGTAACTACTTTGCAACGATAAGCTATATAATTGTTAAAATTGGCAAAAGCCTACGAATAAACAGTTTTCAGTTTTTTAACCTCAAGTTGTTGTGTATTTTTATACTAACAAATAACCAAAGGCAAGACTGAAATACACCCGTCCTCACTCTCTTGGTCAGAGTATTGTGTACAAATATACACTTAAGTAATGCCACAATGTCTATTATTTACGCGGCTGCGTGGTAACACCTCAGGGCATTGCCGTCACCCCCAGCAATGCCAATTTCTGCGTGATGTTGAGGCATATGCATGTTGTTCAGCAGGGACGCGCTTTCGGTTGCAGAGGGCGGTAAAAACATGGTTTGTCCCAGTGCAATGAAGTGTTGTTATAATGAGGACAATCTATGGCCAAATCTCACCACTTTTCACTCCAGATTCCGGTAGGATTGTGAACCAGACATCGGTGGCATCCGGTGACGTGGCGTCAAAGTAGATGTCGGCAATGCGCACCGGCACGACACCGCAGTTCTGTGCAATCACACGCCACACCGCAGGCGCCAAAATGTGACTCTTCCGGCTCGCCACTTTTGCGTACGCACCTAAAAAACAAGGGCCACAGTACGTACAGTATAACCCGCGTGTAACGGTGCCCACACCGCAGTCGGCGTCTCACTAATCCACTTACCATCAAACTATGTCCAGAGCATATTTTGCTTGACGCAGGATATAGTTTTTATAACACAAACTGCAATTTAAAAGTACGGCTGCACTTTCTCTTCAAAGAGACTCTTAACACCGGTTGTGGCTACAAGAAAACTCAATACATCTGCTACAAGAAAACTCAATACAATACATCTGAATTATTTTTCTAGGTGGCTGATAAGTAAAAGAGCTGGAAGAAAATTAGAAAACCTGGCCCGCTTTCCTTATATCTTGCAGGAAAAGTCTGTCAACCGTCACACTATTCGTTATTACATAATGTATAAATAATTACAGTACAAGTTATATGTTATATAGTATTAAGTGTTTTGAATCTGATTAAACTGTTTTTCAGCTCTTCTTAAAGGCTCCTACGGTGGCAAGCCAATGAATGGGTTGATTTGCTTCAACCATCAAAACGACACAACCTGGATAACAATAAACTGTTAAGCTAAATCTTTGCCGGCATCTCTCACTCAGCATCGTTGGAAAGATGGACCATTTGTTGAAACCATTTGGTTGTGTTACATGCTGTTGCTTTTGGTATGGTTTGCTGTAGATGTGCGTAAAACAACTGCTCATTGGGAGGACTACCCCCCTCCCAAGAGCAGCTCAAACCAAAGCCAGCTGGGCCACGGTCCTTACCTTCTATTCTGAATATGGCGTGAATGGCATTTCCAGGGAAGTCAAAGCAGTCGCGGATATCAAACAAACTAGGAGCAGGAGCAGCGGGATTGTAGTCATACACGTGCACGGGTGTCTCCGTGATTGTAGAGTCCTGGCGTAAACATAACACATACATCACTGTCCTGGCGTGAACATAACGTATATATATTACTGCCCTGACACAAAACAACACATACATCACTGTCCTGGCGTAAACGTAACACCTAGATCACTGTCCTGGGGCAAACACAACACAAACATCAGAGTCTTGGGCAGAAACAACACATATATCATAGCCCTGGAGCTACAAAACACATATAATGGAGCCCTGGCACAGCCACAACACATCACACCACACCACATACATCAGAGTTCTCGGGCAAAAAAAAAAAAAAGAATAAAGAAATAAACAGCACACACACCACAGTCCTGGCGCAAATAAAAAAAAAACAAAACACACACACACAACAAAAAACATCCGAGTCCAAAACGAAAACCCACGATAAAATAAAACTTGAAACTTTTCTATTCTGACTGAATTTTTCATATGGAGTCTTTGGTACTACTGCATACCGATTTATAAGGGCTCAACCTTCCGCGTTTTTCACAGATAAGAAAGACCCAGCACTGGATCCCCAGATATTCTGTCACTCACGCTGCCTGTGGTGGTCGTCCAGAGTCCCAGCAGAACGTTACGCCCGTCACCTTCCTGTGGGTTCAGTTCATCCCCGTCAGTGTAAGCCACCCAGTCACTCTGAAACGGGTTGTCAAAATAATAATACTAATAATAAACTAGATTGGCCAGTGTTTTTGTTAAAACAAAAACGGATATGTCTCCCCCGCCCCCAATCAGTCACGTGGAAAAAATTCCTTGCTTAAAATACAACATTGGCGAGCCCAAAAAATTGCAAAAATCGCCAAAAATATATTTTTACAGAAAATGAATGAAGAAAAATTTCGCAGTAAACATTTCCACTGCATATGGGTTCTTCTTGCCATGTTTCAGCGTAATGGAACACACTGTTTCGGAGATATCGCAACAATACGGCCAAAAAAGTAAAAATTAAAAAATTAAAAAATTCGCCAAAAATACATTTTTAGCGGAAACGAAGAAAAACTTCGCAGTAAATATTTGCACTATATGTGTGTTGTTCTTGCCACGTTTCAGCCTAATCCAACAAACTGTTTTGGAGATATAGCCTGCCAAAGTGAAAAAAATGCACGAAAACCCCCCCTATGTTCAAAAATTTGCCAAAAATAGAATGTTTGAGGAAACGAAAAAAAAAAATACCACGGGCATCATCTAGACATGTAGCCCAATACGTATGTGTATTTTGAGAAAAATCGACTCATTAATTTCATAAGAACTCACTGCGGACAGACGGACGGACGGACACACCAAATGCTATATATTTCTCCCTTAGGGGGAGACATATAAAAAATAAACTAGAGCAGTGTGCATAACCCACATATTCCCCACAGGCCCCAAATCAGTTAAACACGGCCATGAATAGTCAATGAAGAGCTGAAATTTTCTAAGTGCAGTTGGTGCATTTTCCTTGCACGAACCTGGCCCATTTACAATACCGATCTGTGTTTGTTCCCATAGAAGCTACATATCAAGTTTCATTTATATCCTTGCAGCAGTTTTAAAGTTATCGTGTTAATAGGCTGTTGATGACAGACCGACAGACCGACACACGCTCGATTGCATATATCCCCCCTCGCCCTGTGGGGAATAAATAAATGAAGTAGTCAGCTGAAAACTAATAAGAACATTAGTTACTACATGTGCAGACACCAATTGGATTAGAGGATTTTATCTGTTCTGTTCTACATTTCTCCGCTCAAATAGGGATCAGTTTATACTTATGTAGGTCAGCTCGTTCTACCGCGTTCTACAGTGCCATTATTTTACATAGGAACATGATAAAGCCCATGACACTCAACAGGGGTGGCTATCGCTGCAATTTTTCCAAAGCAATTTGCTAGAAGCCAGAGAAGATTTAGCCGTTTTTTTGCTGTTTCTTAACTAACAGCATTGCACTTCACAAATATGTCCTTCAACGAACCAGTGTTTACTTCGTACCGAGATGGAAATTTTAAAGCCAGTCAGGGGATCAGGGGAACGAGAATATATAAATTTTAGCAAATGCTTAATTTGCATTATTGTAAATACTATTTCAGTGTGGAAAATTCAAAATTAGATGTATACAACACACACCGGAATATGTGCGCGTTAACGAACTACCGACCGGTACACTCTGGCACTTAACGAACTACCGACCGGTACACTCTGACAGTCACATTTAATCGAGTTACCGAAAAGCGACTAGTAGACGATTTATTATGTTTACGTCAGAAAAATTTTAAAATATCGTGAATGCAGCTTTTGCACAAGCCGTACGCTTATCGTCATCCCTAGCGTTTAACCGCAGTGACAAAAAGGAGAAATAAAAATTCGTTTGTCGGTTATTCGTTTGAGCACGTAATTTCGTAGGTTCATGAAAAGTCGAAATTGTCTTTGAAATGAACATCAAATATTAATAAGACTTGTAAAATTTGTCACAATTCGTATTCGCAAAGCAAAGTCACATGACAAAAATATTGCGTAACGCAAAAAACAAACAAACAAACAAACAAAAAACATGTTTCCGTATCATTTTTCATGTCATTTCATTTTACCTGAGCGAAATAGGCTTCCAGTACGGTGACGTCACCCTGGTTTGGTTTGTCCTGGGCAGCTGTTGACCACACGTCGCAGTCAATTCCTCGCCATACTCTCTGTAAGGTTTTATTTAGTGACTGACTTCAGCATTTTTACATCGCAGGTAAACCCTAGCAAAGTCGTTTCTATTCTCTCCTTCTTATCGTCCCCTCCTCCCCTCTCTTCCTTCTTTTTGATCCCTCTATCTCCAAACCCCATGGACGTAGAGCTCTAGGGGCAGCCCTGTTGTCTATCTCTACCCAGCAACCTACTGAATTACCACATTTACAAGAAAAGTTTAAACCAAGGAGGACATGTTTCGCGACAAGTTTTCCTGACTTGCGGAAATACCACATGACTGGGCCATAGCACAGTCACATCACCGATCAGATGGTCATACGAAAAAATTACTGCGTTCTTCGTTTCACTTTCATTTCTTCACGTACAGTCCTCTAGACATAGTGAATCATTACCTGTCCTTGGTAGTAAAAGTCAAAGGAGGACAACTGGAAGAGCTCGTATCCGTGA
Organism: Protula sp. h YS-2021; assembly: GCA_949752745.1. Taxonomy (NCBI): domain Eukaryota; kingdom Metazoa; phylum Annelida; class Polychaeta; order Sabellida; family Serpulidae; genus Protula; species Protula sp. h YS-2021. The sequence goes on along the minus strand of OX457026.1, from coordinate 80,932,622 downwards.
TCCATGGTGATCCGGCTGGTGTTGGCGATCCACTTCACATCACGGCCGCCACGGATCGGCTGCTTCCGGCACTCCCGGCTCCTGATGTTGATGGCATACTCCACACCTGTACATCCAGACAATATGCTGCAGTGCCGAAGGCCAAGCGGAGAACAAAACGGCTGCCCCCGCCCTCCCAAGTACATAAACAAACCAAATATAGCAGGCGTTCATTCTCCGCAACACGCCCCACCTGCGATGTCAGGTCGCGTTGACGTTTTCTTTTTCTTCTTCTTTTCATAAAATAAGTAGGACAAAATAAACGACAGAAAATAAGTAAGAAAGTATAAGGATGTTTTTAACTATACGCGGTTAGAAGTAGTCTTGTGGTTCTGGTTAGAGGCAGAGGAGTTTTGGCGGGGTCGGAGAGCTGGTTCTGGTTACCAAGGGCTGTGACTGTCAAAGACCGTGGCTCTTAACCGTGACTTTGCTGCTGCATATCTATGCTCTTTACGATGTCGATGGCAAAGAGCATAGTTGACGTCTAACCTGTCTGAAAGTCGTGAATGAACGTGGTTGGTTCTTCACCGAACGGCCAGCGCGAGGAGCCTTTTTTCACGGCCACAGAAGGCTTCACGTCATAACGACTCAGCTTCAGGTCATAATTGAACGCCATCTGTGTTCCAGGAAATAAAATTAAAACATCCACAATAATATTAACGCCAAAAAAAAAAAAAAAAAAAAAAAAAGGCAACAGTTGTTCGAATAAACTATTTCTCACATTTGCCAAGAGCACCTATCCAACCCCTGGATTAAAATTTGCCAGGGCATACATCCGTGGCCAGTGCAAGTGTACTTACAAACGAACTGTCGATCTGTTTGGTGGACGAGTCCTGTGAAATGAACTCCATGTGTGCCGTGAAGTGTTCGTCAATCTGCGGCATTTCTTTCTGCTTCTTGGCGTGAGGACACACATATCCATGCGGCACCTGAACACATGATAAAACCAGGCGAGTGCGTAGGCTGATCCAAAAACACAAACTCTCCTACAGTCTGCAGCACCAGTAGCAAGGGCCTCGGCGGCGAGTGCCAACAACACACAAGTGACACAAGTGGTGAAAGTGGGGAGCGGGGGGGGGGGCGGGGAGCAGCTCACTCCAAACGAGAGTTTCGGTTTATTTTTATTTCATGATTTCTTATACAATTACAACCTGTGACAAATATTGCAAAGTATTTAGGTTAAACATAAAACCGAAAGAGGCAAAGATATTACTTTGTGTTACGTAGTAAAAAAAATGATGCGCAAAAATCCACATACTTTAATTCCTTTCCAAAAACATCAAACCTAATTTTCTTCAAGTCTAAATTCATGAAGATAAATTTTAATTTAACTGTCTTTTTGACAAAAAAAGTTTGATTTGTTAAATTTGATCCGGCGACATCCAAACATGGCAGTGACCGCCGATCCCATAGCTTACCTCGAAGACAGTTGGGTCCCGTATCGGACCAGGCTTGAAAAGTGGAGGAAAATCATACGTTGTTTGAAAGCTGGGGTCATCTAGATAACCAGAATGTAATAATACGTAAAATACCTAGATATATGGATAATCCAAAAGTACTAATACTTGGAACACACGATTCCCTTGAACAAAACTAATATTTTAAAATGTGACATTGCATCTGAACGTCAACTGAATGTTGATAAGCATTAATCAAATCTAAACCTCACACCCTGAGAGAAACAAACATTCCCTCTCGTAGATTTAATTGAAAATGTTCTGATTTTAACCCCCCCCCCCACCCCCCCCCCCCCCCACGTACTTGGTGGAGGGCACCCAAGTGACTGTCAAAAGTTACCAGCATCACTCGACTCGAATATTACTGGAATGCTCATTTGGCCTGCAGGGGAGCGATAGTCTGGCTCGGAAAAGTAATAATGCGCCGTATAGTTTCTGTTCAACTTCTTGTCATCGATACACGAAGCCCAGTGATAGGTCGGTATTGTCCTTATCTGTAACAGACCTCACATAGTTTACGGATGTCTCCGTGCTATGAACGGGGAGGTGACATCCGATTTTTTGTTGTTGCCATCATCCAGTACACTTTAAATTCAAAGAAAAGGCGAAAACTTTCTAAACAATATGTAATTGAAAAGTTTATGTGATTCACTGAAAATCGTTACATTAAATTATCAAGAAACACGGGCTTGACCAGCAATTCAAAAGGTCATGGTATTAACTGCAGAAATTAAAATATACAAACGCGGTCACGTGGTTTCTACCCGCATGCGACTCAAATATATTCAAGATATGAATTCGTTTTTTCACAGTTTATCATCGGAAGAAAATAGGTTTTAGAAAAATAGCTTGGACAAAAACTCACTTCCATTTTTCCTAAATAAACTGGTTTGTACTTGGCGCTAAGATGAAGAATATCCAGGAAAGAGCTGACATGGCCGACCCCGTTATCGTCGACGTAGTCAAACCAGGTCATATTTGCTGTACGCATATCTTTCGTTTTGCAGGTCCCATCTGCCAAAGCATACATAAATCATAAACAAAACAAGCGTCTTTTGTGGACCGGAGCTGGTGAAGCCTTAAGCAATGAGCTAAGTAGCTGGTGAAGTCTTGTGAAATGAGCTAAGTAGCTGGTGAAGCCCTGTGCAAAGAGCCAAGTAGCTGGTGAAGTCTTGTGAAATGAGCTAAGTAGCTGGTGAAGCCCTGTGCAAAGAGCTAAGTAGCTGGTGAAGTCTTGTGAAATGAGCTAAGTAGCTGGTGAAGCCCTGTGCAAAGAGCCAAGTAGCTGGTGAAGTCTTGTGAAATGAGCTAAGTAGCTGGTGAAGCCTTGCGAAATTAACGGAACAGCAGGTGAAATGCGTTTCGGGTGAAGCCTTGTGAAATGAACTAAGTAGGTGATGAAACTTTGAACTGAACTGCGCAGCTGATGAACCCTTGTGAAATAAAATAGGTAGAACGGTGAAGTCTTGTGAATGGACAAGTGCTGAAAATTCGGAGAAGCCATTATTTGAACGTCTGTATTCAATGAAAATGGGAGGAACTTATCTGAATCAAATTCATATTAAAGCCATGATGCGCTGGTATTTTTTTCTTTTTTTGTCGGAACAGTCTGCTCATGGCTGGTGTAATGAAACGTACCGTAAACGCTTCCACTTAATCATCGACGAAACGCGTACTATTCTAAACCATGTAATAACACTTTGTTTGTGACTGAGGAACCATTTCAAGCCAGAAAATTTGTTAAAAAAAAAATATATATATATATATATCCTTATTCAATAAAACATAATGGTTGTGATAAATTCAGTGTGAAGGATAAGAAATATGTTGTTTGTGAAACATTACACGAAGATACCCATGTGATTTAGGCCAATTTCCAGAAAACTGGGCCGTCATATATGAACGGCGCATAGAACAAATTAAACTATAGCAGCTGAAAATAACTACATTTTCCTGAAATTTGAAGCATGAGCAAAAAGTGCGGGTCATCAACACAGAGATTTGATTTTTTTTCCTGAGTTAATTTCAACGTAACACGCATGAACCAGACGCATATTATTTTAGCCAATTCAAATCGCGTAATGGTTAAGAAAACGGGTGCCTGTTGTTTTGGGGTCTACCTTGAATAATAAATGACTCGTAGGTTTCAAAATTGTTCAGATAGATGGCGCTTTTGTTGCCGCGGCGTGAGTACACAGCACCCTTGTTGTTAACAAAATCGTAGTACTCGACCACTTCCGCTACTTCGTCGCTCTGGGTAATGAAAACAAAAAGAGTACTTTTAAAGTAGTTTATTCAACAGACATACTAGTTCACTTCTCCTCTGGTTAAGCACTTTTTGGTGGGACCGACAAAAGCATTTCTTCTTTTTAAAAATACTACAAAGAGAATACTATTACCAAATTAAACAAGCCATCATCGAGAGCAAAGCACCCAACCGGAAACGGCGACGAGTCAGTTTAAAATTAATGTACGATCCGCCCGTGACACTGTGAATAGTATAAAACGATTTGTTACAGCTCAGCCTGACGGGGACTCCGGTCGGGACGGCAACATAAACCAAAGCCGACCTTGAGATATGTATCCAAAAGTAACAGACGTGTAAATTTCATAGTCTCACTGTGGCTTTGACCCAAGGTCACTCAAAGTAATCAGGTCACGACTCTTTTCCACACAAGCCACATACCAACTTTGGTTGAAATCCGTAAAACTGAATTTGAGATATCGTGTCCATACTTTATTATAATTAAGCTAAAAATATTAAAAATACACCAAAAAATCTAATTTCAAACGAACCGCCAAAACAAATGGCGTGCATAAAGCTACGACCATGGGCCTGAGTCCTGTAAACTATCAGACCAAGTGGCCTACATATCTAAGAGGACTGAGTGGTAACGGTCGGACGGACGGACAGACACAGCCCAATCCATAAGCCCCCCCTCCGGGGTATAAAGCCCCGGTTGGGGGCTAACAATTATTTTTGCAAACAATGACGTTTTTGTTTACGTTCCTTTCACCAACGGGTAAAACAATGTTAAAACGAATGAGGGTGTCTGAACAAATAAAGAAGAATGACATACATTAGCCCATGTGACAAACATTGTAGCTTGAAACTGTTCGGGTAGTTTTGGCAGTTCTGGTGCCTCTTCTACTGCCGTTAGATTTTCACACGCACACTCCGCCTCTTTGAGTAACAGGGCACACAGAATGGCTGCCAAAATTGAATTAACCGCCACAAACATACCTTTGAAAAATAAAAGACATAAACACAATTATAAATTTACGAAATGAAAACTAAGCCATTCCATGCATAGTTTGTTAACGGGCAAAACAATTTTGCTCGTTTTTTTATCATACATTGTTGTATAAAAAAAAAAATGCTGAAATTCCCTATTGCAAATTTTGGAATTATTTCCGCGTAAAATCAATTTCCCCTAGCCCACACATGTTTCAAGGTGGCTGTATCAATTAATCCAGTTTCACAAGTATGTTCCTATAGAGAAGTCGCTTTCAAGAAAAATATTCCTCAATATGCTCTACCACATAATCATTCAAATACAGTTTCGGAAACATTATTAGTCTGAGCTTTTAGCAATAGTTTAAAACTATCGTTGGGAGGACAGCCCTTTGTGGGTGGCTTTCCGTACAATTTGGTGGCAGTGGATAAATACATTAAGAGGATTCAACCGGCCGGCTCAGTTCCCACATGTAAACACCGGCTTATGCCTTCGATAACTAAATTAAATTGCCATGCAGCCCTCTTATTACACTATATATAGATACATAGGCTAATTTTGTAAAAATAAAATCAGCAACTTTTCACAAAAAGAACACTGTGATTTCTAATTTATGTGCGTATTAAGCTATTAAGGAAAAATATTCCTCCATATGCTCTATCACATAATCATTCAAATACAGTTTCGGAAACATTATAGTCTGAGCTTTTAGCAATAGTTTAAAACTATCGTTGGGAGGACAGCCCTTTGTGGGTGGCTTTCCGTACAATTTGGTGGCAGTGGATAAATACATTAAGAGGATTCAACCGGCCGGCTCAGTTCCCAAGGCAAAGACAAATTGATACATATTGTAATCTTATTGCACTATACAAAGGCCAATTATGGCGTTGGGATGGGACAGCATTTTAGTGGGTGACTTTCTTTACACTTTTGTCGCAGCCGAAAATGCACTGCGAGGATCGCCTTCAGGCAATCCGACCAGCTCAGTTCCCACATGTGAACACCGGCTTATGCCTTCGATAACTAAATTAAATTGCCATGCAGCCCTCTTATTACACTATATATAGATACATAGGCTAATTTTGGAAAAATAAAATCAGCAACTTTTCACAAAAAGAACACTGTGATTTCTAATTTATGTGCCTATTAAGCTTTGCAGAGTAAATCTAAAGAGCTCAGAAACCGGACAATAGTCAACACTTTTTTCTAGTACTGGCGATACCAGATGCAAGCCCTCAGCAGCGTTTGTTAAAGACAATTATAAGCAACTCTTATTACGCTTTCTTTAGAAAAACTAAAAAAAAAATGGGCAAAAATGGTAAATTACACAGGGACTTTCACTACGTTTCTGTATCTGGAACTTGTATACAAACTTCGAGCCTCAGAGCACAGAAAGTTGGACTGAATAACGAAACGCTATGTTGCTCTGACATACTCGTAAAGGTGAGGAGGGACTCCACTTGGAGGTACTGCCTGACCGTTCCATATGTAAATAGCGGGAGAATAAAGACTTGAAAGTAAAATAAAAACTCAAATATGCACCTGCTTACAGCCAATCCTAACCGGTTCTCTAATGACATCACAAAAGCAGATCAACCAATCAGCTGCAAGGGATTTCTCTTGTCAACAAAAGTTGTTGGCGGCAGAAATGCACTTTAATCACTTTTTCTTTGCAAATCTACGAGCAAAATTCTCCCTTATCCGACTATTAGAACCAAATTCCTTTTAATGATGACTTCTCAAAGATGCCACTTTCCTCGCACGTAGAAAGATACCCTATGTTTTGTCCCGATTACAGAAAAAAACAAGTTTCTGTAATGGTACTGGAGTGGCAAATACTCCAGTTATCCCTAATTCTGACCTGTTACAGTTTGTAATTTGACAAAGGCCAAGGTTATTGCACATTTTATTCGAAACACCAAATATGTGATTAGGCGTATAACATTTAAAACACTCTTGAAAGGTCATACGATTTCTTTTTAAAATTCTAAAGGGTGCATGTTAAAAAGAAAATTTGATACCGCCCTTGGTCATTTCTTGATAATTTACCTAACCCAAAAAAAATGCAGTCGAAACGATACCTCCATCTGAAAGATCCCAAAGTACGAACTTGATTATACACACAAAGCAAGGAACGATCAAGCTGAAGAGCACATCGTAACTGATTAAATTTCGAAATGGTTCATTAGCTGAAGACTATAACAGGAACGTCACAGTGAATTGCGTGCCTTCTGGTAAATAAAACTAGGATAACCGACGCCAATGCTGTTTTCCAATTAAAGGAACACATTTTCAGCTTTGCCAATTTCTATATGTTGTTTAATTTCAGGTTTCTCTCCTTGTATACATTTTGAATAAAACCGGAAATATGTGGATGTGGGCGATAACATAATATCTTTACAAACGCTTAGCTTTTAAGCATCAAACACTACTTTCGGGGCAACTGCATCCCTAATAATATATGAATACGCGCTTAAACACTATCTAACTTACTGCTATAGTTTTATATGCTTATCTGTACTTCCTTTCGGTTTCTATCGCCAAATAAACTAACTGTGAGTCTCCTGTACGCATACATACAAGAGCAAAGTTTAATAATTTATAAAGCCCCTATCAGACTACGAAGATTTCGTTACAGAATATTTTATATTTAATATTTCAGTGGTTCCAAAATGAAATAAAATGTGGTTATACGGACATCAGTGTGACAAAAGTCAAGCATGTTATAGTAGTTAATGTAATTACTATAAATTTTTATGCTTCAAATATTGGGAATACTTAAATTGGCGAAGTAATCACCATCCTTTCCCCTTCTCTACCACTTTTGTCTATTGGGATTAACAACAAGAACTAAGCTGTATGTAGTGGATGTTATGTTGACATGGCATGGTCGCTAGTGGTGATGGTCTAAAACAAAGTAAAGAAAAGGCCTAAACACAAATACCGCACATATTACGACATGGCCTTTTATCATGGCCGTAGTCTACAGAGCAAATGCTCTGTTTGAGGGTAACGCAGCCCTGGGGTCTCTCCGAACGTCTCTAGGAGCGGCTCTGCAAGTGCGAAATGCGCAATGACATCGCTACCCTCGGGTAGTAGTCTTCTGCGTTGGCTATAATAGATCGTACAGGTTTTCACTTGCCACTATAGAGTAACAGGTGAGGAAAACTCAAAATCAAAGGAGAGATGGTGGGGGAGAGGAGTTAGCTAGAGTATCAATATTATAAAATTTAAGTTTAAAATATATTGTTAAAAATCTCAACTGCAAAACCGAACCGATGCACTTAGAGCTGTTGAGTATTCGAGTAAGCTAGTGAATGCCTGTCATAAAAAAAAAACAAATTATGCAAAGTTTTAAGATGTAAAACAACTAAAAATGAAAGCAAATTCAAGAGTTATAGAAATAAATTGAATTCTATGTTGAACTATTGTAAAAGGGAATATTTCTCTAGTTTATTAGAGAGCAGTGTGATAATGTTAAAAAAACTCGGCAAACGTTAAATAATGTACTTAAAAGAAAACGGCAGCGCTCTAGATTTTAGGATATGTTTTACGGTTCAGACTGCAAAAATGTCACTAGCAAAATTGACATTGTTAATGCGTTCTATTTTTTCACAAATATAGGTCCTAATCTGGCAAAAAAAAAAAAAAAAGATTAAGTAGATGATGGTAATATTTTTGAATAGATGTAAAAAGGTATAAATACAGATGAGAAAAAAATGCTAGATTTAGCAAATTCATTTCAAGGTAAAAATTCATCTGCTTGTGAAGTTGACGCGATGTGCAGTGTAAAGAAAATTTTCACACAGATTGTTAAGCCATTTGCACAGATTTGCACAGATTGTTAAGCCATTTGCACACATTTGCAATCTTTCTCTTATATCTGGTTTGTTTCCCAGTGGTATGAAAAAACCCAAGGTTACACCTATGTTCAAATCTTGTGAGAAGTCTAAATTTAACAATTATAGGCCTGTATCTCTGTTACCTCAATTTTCTAAGATTTTGGAGAAACTGTTGATAATCGTTTGGACAAATTTATTGAGAAATAAAATGTGTTGAGTGAGAATCAATATGTCTTTTGCTTTAACTGTTCTACGGCATTAGCACTTTTAGAACTGATAGAGAATTAGCTTCATCAATAGACAAACGAGTTAATGACCGTCTGTGCATTCATAGATTTATTAAAAAGCATTTGACACATAGATCACAATTTACTATTTCAAAAGCTAGATTTTTACGGTATTACGTGTCTCAAAATTACTTATATTTGTTCTGTTTGCGGACGACACATTTGTTTTCTCTGGTAATGATATTTGTAAAATGTGTAAAATTATCCCGAAAGAATTGTCAAGATTAAGTCGATGGTCTAAATTGAAAAAATGTCATTAAATTCAGTAAAGCCAATTTCACGGCTATTATCCAGAGTAAGTCTAACAACAGCAATTTAGAAATATTTCTCGGTGACGAAAAGATTTCAGTGTTTATTCCATTAAATTTCTTGGGCTCATTATGGACTAGAAACTTAATTAGAAGGAACATATTAATAGAGAACCATCTAATTAGCAAAATATGCGAAAATTATGTATAAGTAAGTTCTAGTATTGACAAACAATCTTTATATATTGCTTATCACTCACTCTTTTTTCCGTATATGTCTTACTGTGTAGAAATATGAAGTAACATTTTTGTATCAAATGTAAAGACTTGATAGAAAAGATTTCAGTGTTTGCTCCATTAAATTTCTTGGGGTCATTATGGACTAGAAACTTAATTAGAAGGAACATATTAATAGAGTACCATCTAATTAGCAAAATATGCAAAAATTATGTATAAGTAAGTTCTAGTATTGACAAACAATCTTTATATATTGCTTAGCACTCACTCTTTTTTCCGTATATGTCTTAATGTGTAGAAATATGAAGTAACATTTTTGTATCAAATGTAAAGACACTTTACATCCTGCAAAAAGAGCAATTCGAATTCTTAATGATGTTGGAAGGTATAAACCTACAAATAATTTGCTTATTTATTCTCGCATCCTGAAAATGCGTGATATTATAAAATGTAAAACTCTAGTAATAATGTTTAAGGCAAAAGTGTATTCCTGCCTTGCAATTAAAATCAATAAAAAGAAACAACGAATCTCAAATGAAAGGACGCAACGAAGCCCGAAGGACAGAAACTACACTCATGGTCATGGAGCGGGCAGTGTGAGACCCTTGGCCCTATCTGATTGAGAATATCTTGAGTTTGAAGGGCCGCAATATTCCAGAACATCAGCTACTCCACTGGCGATCCGCGATCAATATGAGCAAATCTGTCAAGACCACAACTTATGTGTATCTCGCGTGGAGAGCAGGATATGCGTAGAACGATTTTGGATTTTGAATGAACGATAGCCAAGAATGTCTCCTCCGAAGCAGCAAGCTGGCATATCGATATTTTGCATTCAGCGTATTCAGTACGTGAGGATAACTGAAAACTTCGGAGAATTGCTGCAATCGAACAGTTTGAGACTATATCCCACCGCTGTAGAACACTGCTACTTCCAAGTAAGACTGAATGACAGCCGAGTATAGATCGACCATACAGCCAGGAGAGACGGACAGACACAGGGAAAGCCTGGATCGGCGGTTGTTGGCTCGGCAAGCCACACATCTTAAACCAACTATTGCTACAGAACGGACGAGAGAACAATACTACAAGGGTCGCGCGAAAGCGGGGGAGGATGAGAGACCCATGAGCAGACACCATGAGAGAACGCTTTCCGAAACTTTCAATACGAGTCAGGCTAACGATAACAGTGTCTGCAGTTGATGGAATTAGCTCAAAAACTCAAAAAGTCTGAACATTCATAGAGGAAAGAAAGGCTGCGTTCCAACTATGAACTTGCTGCAGCGCACAAGGCAACTTGGTGAGAACTCAGACGGGCCGCACCTGGAAGAAAACCACAGTGTGAGGAACCGCCTTGAGTAGTATAGGAAGAACGAGAGGAACACCTTTGACCTAGTGTTTTTAGTCAAAATTTTGGTCCAAATTGGCCATTTTTTGAACAATAGAGCGCGACCTAGTTCTATCGTATACATGTTAAATCAAATAGGTCATTGGTATCACGTCACAGGGAAATGACGTTAAAATTGTTTATAAATAGAAATAGTACATAATGGACGGAGGACGCGCTATTGTATACTTGTCAAGAACCACAATTCATAATACTTCAAAACAAGATAATTGGTTTAAACGCGTCGTTGTTAGCATTGTTTCTAACGCGTCACAAATAGAATGCCACCTAGTTCTATTATACCAGTCTCGATGATGATATTCCTGGTGCTGTTCTCTTCTACTACTCAGCTTCTTAGTTGATTTCCAGTTACATGCATATATTCAACTTTATTCTGTTACGGCGAATACCAATAGCTAAGTAGTGAAAAGCAGAAATGAAGATCACGGCATCGAATAATAGTTATTTCTTTATCTAAATTGCGTATAATGTCTGTATCACCATCACAGCTGCGATTCCTAATTTGATCTGGAACAAAGAAAAAGCAACTGCTCTTATGTTCTAAAAAATGTTACTTAACCTAATGAATGTGTAAATTTTAAATTATATCTACCTTATCTTTGTTAACTCTTATGCTTTACACAAGTTGTCATGCTGTTTATTAGCACTCAAATATATTATGATGGAAAGGCGTACAGCTATCTGTTTGAATAGGATTACTCACCTGTAAAGTTAAACTGTATTTTAGAAAAAAATACTTACCTCTTAAAGTGAGAATTTTGGTATTTCTCTGCTCTTGCAACTAAATTTAAATGGCGTAATATGTAGATTTATATTTGTAAATGCAAATGTTGATTTACAAAATCTTTATTACAAAGTTTAGTCAAATAAGTCTATTGTTCTTCATCTATTTCACTCTGTTCCGCCTCACTCTCCTCATCCATGTCACTTTCTTCGTCTCTGCTTTCATCATCCTCATCATCATCTAGAAACTATTGAAAAAAATGCACTGTTTTTGTTATAGCCGCTTTCAGTGCCTTTGAATACTCCTAATGGTTTTCCTCAACAATGTAATTAAAGTTCTTTTAGACTGTTTTGATAATGTTCGCTTTGTCCTAGACATGGATATATTTGAAGAGCCTCATAAACGGTTGTTTTAGTCGACGCTTGCAAACGGTTAGAAGGTCACCACTTGCTCTTTCATGCATGTCTTCAAACCCTTGTTCTTAATATTCTAAAATTTTTTTCTTGAAATTTGTCGTTATGGTCACCAAATACTTCTTGAACGATATTATACCAAATTGAGTCTGTTTATGACTCTGTCAGAACTGCTGTCATCGTTTCCCTCGCTCTAAACCTTTATATGTTTGAACAAAGCTGCTTGGCTGTTGTATAACGCAACATTTTCTATACAAGCATGTGTATTTTTTTCAGACATGTTAACTGTTTAACGTTCAATAGAAGACTGATATAAAATTTCTGTGATAGGTGTTTCTATAGCGTTTTGTCTGTTTTTCACCTGACACGCATGCGCATTAGAATCATATTCAGCCCTTATTTCTTTGTTTTCCCCACAAGCATGGTTGTCGATTACGATCTCATTATTGTTGCTGCATTTGCAGTTAGTACAGTAACATATGGCGTCTTCTTGTAGGCAGGCCGAACGAACTAGCATTACATTTTTAAAAATGTCAGTCTTAAGTCGTTCTTCTTCTGATGTGTTAAGTTTGTTATAAACTCGCAAAATTTGATCTAGACATCCGGGAAACATAAATGTACATAGCGTTACTTGATCCTGACTCACTGCTGACTTGAAAATGGTCACGTATTGGATATTATGTCTTTGCGTCGCTGCATTTTTACCAGAAGGAAATAAGCTTTGTTTAAGGTTGATCACCCCTAAGGATCTATGAGGCTACCTTCTGTGAATAACTCGGCGATTTTGAGATCAACGATAGAGGTAGACATCATGGCATGTTAGTTTTCTTGAAATCAAACTAAAATGTCCAGAGATGAAGGAATTCCCGGAATAAACTCTCTGTTTGAAACTTTCATTTTCTGATAGAGCGGTTGCCAGCGTTCGCATAAATATAAACACGATTTGATTTTGGATGTATCATGTTTTGTTGCAGAATGTCTTTCACCAACCACGTCTTTCCACTCCCTGTGGGTAGTGGATATTGTCCAGATATTGTCACGGTAAAGGGCTGTTGAAAAATAATATAATTAGTTGATGTTTGCAAATGTGGCTCCATTCTTTCTCTCTTTACCACTGATTCTCTAGTATTTTCCATACGTATGCCTCCATCCAACTCTGAAGTGTATGTATACTTTAAGTGTCTTGTAAAACTTTTTGGCCAATGGTAGGATTTTGCATTGAAACAGGATCCACATCTGTTTTCAAAACGACAACCCGCAGGCGACTCAGATATCTACTCAAGATATGAATTCGGTTTTTTTACAGTATATCGGAAGAAAATAGGTTTTAGAAAAAAAGCTTGGACAAAAACTCACTTCCATTTTTCCTAAATAAACTGGTTTGTACTTGGCGCTAAGATGAAGAATATCCACGAAAGAGCTGACATGGCCGACCCCGTTGTCGTCGACGTAGTCAAACCAGGTCATATTTGCTGTACGCATATCTTTCGTTTTGCAGGTCCCATCTGCCAAAGCATACATAAATCATAAACGAAACAAGCGTCTTTTGTGGATCGGAGCTGGTGAAGCCTTAAGCTATGAGCTAAGTAGCTGGTGAAGTCTTGTGAAATGAGCTAAGTAGCTGGTGAAGCCCTGTGCAAAGAGCCAAGTAGCTGGTGAAGTCTTGTGAAATGAGCTAAGTAGCTGGTGAAGCCCTGTGCAAAGAGCTAAGTAGCTGGTGAAGCCTTGCGCAATGAGCTAAGTAGCTGGTGAAGCCCTGTGCAAAGAGCTACGTAGCTGGTGAAGACCTGTGCAATGAGCTAAGTAGCTGGTGAAGCCCTGGGCAATGAGCCAAGTAGCTGGTCAAGACTTGCGATATTAATGGAACAGCAGGTGAAAGTTTGTGAAATGAAATAGGTGGCGGCTGAAGCCTTCTAAAATAAAATACACAGCGGGTGAAGCCGTGAGAGAAGAACTAAGGAGCTGGTGAAACTTTGCGAAATGAAATGCGTTTCGGGTGAAGCCTTGTGAAATGAACTAAGTAGGTGATGAAACTTTGAATTGAACTGCGTAGCTGACGAAACCTTGTGAAATGAAATAGGTGAACGGTGAAGTCTTGTGAATAGACAAGTGCTGAAAATTCCGAGAAGCCATTATTTGAACGCCTGTACTGAATGAAAATGGGAGGAACTTATTTGAATCAAATACACAGTAAAGCCATAATGTGCTGGTATTTTTTTTCTTTTTTTTTTCGGAACAGCCTGCTCATGGCTGGTGTAATGAAACGTACCGTAAACGCTTCCACTTAATCATCGGCGAAACGCGTACTATTCTAAACCATGTAATAACGCTTTGTTTGTGACTGAGGGACCATTTCAAGCCTGAAAATTTGTTTCAAAAACCAAAAAAAAACATCCTTATTCAATAAAACATAATGGTTGTGATAAATTCAGTGTAAAGGATAAGAAATATGTTGTTTGTGAAACATTACACGAAGATGCTCATGATTTAGGCCAATTTCCAGAAAACTGGGCCGTCATATATGAACGGCGCATAGAACAAATTAAACTATAGCAGCTGAAAATAACTACATTTTCCTGAAATTTGAAGCATGAGCAAAAAGTGCGGGTCATCAACACAGAGATTTGATTTTTTTCCTGAGTTAATTTCAACGTAACACGCATGAACCAGGCGCATATTATTTTAGCCAATTCAAATCGCGTAATGGTTAAGAAAACGGGTGCCTGTTGTTTTGGGGTCTACCTTGAATAATAAATGACTCGTAGGTTTCAAAATTGTTCAGATAGATGGCGCTTTTGTTGCCGCGGCGTGAGTACACAGCTACCTTGTTGTTAACAAAATCGTAGTACTCGACCACTTCCGCTACTTCGTCGCTCTGGGTAATGAAAAAAAAGAGTACTTTTAAAGTAGTTTATTCAACAGACATACTAGTTCACTTCTCCTCTGGTTAAGCACTTTTTGGTGGGACCGACAAAAGCATTTCTTCTTTTTAAAAATACTACAAAGAGAATACTATTACCAAATTAAACAAGCCATCATCGAGAGCAAAGCACCCAACCGGAAACGGCGACGAGTCAGTTTAAAATTAATGTACGATCCGCCCGTGACACTGTGAATAGTATAAAACGATTTGTTACAGCTCAGCCTGACGGGGACTCCGGTCGGGACGGCAACATAAACCAAAGCCGACCTTGAGATATGTATCCAAAAGTAACAGACGTGTAAATTTCATAGTCTCACTGTGGCTTTGACCCAAGGTCACTCAAAGTAATCAGGTCACGACTCTTTTCCACACAAGCCACATACCAACTTTGGTTGAAATCCGTAAAACTGAATTTGAGATATCGTGTCCACACTGTATTATAATTAAGCTAAACATATTAAAAATACACCAAAAAATCTAATTTCTAACGAACCGCCAAAACAAATGGCGTGCATAAAGCTACGACCATGGGCCTGAGTCCTGTAAACTATCAGACCAAGTGGCCTACATATCTAAGAGGACTGAGTGGTAACGGTCGGACGGACGGACAGACACAGCCCAATCTATAAGCCCCCCTCCGGGGTATAAAGCCCCGGTTGGGGGCTAACAATTATTTTTGCAAACAATGACGTTTTTGTTTACGTTCCTTTCACCAACGAGTAAAACAATGTTAAACCGAATGAGGGTGTTTGAACAAATAAAGAAGAATGACATACATTAGCCCATGTGACAAACATTGTAGCTTGAAACTGTTCGGGTAGTTTTGGCAGTTCTGGTGCCTCTTCTACTGCCGTTAGATTTTCACACGCACACTCCGCCTCTTTGAGTAACAGGGCACACAGAATGGCTGCCAAAATTGAATTAACCGCCACAAACATACCTTTGAAAAATAAAAGACATAAACACAATTATAAATTTACGAAATGAAAACTAAGCCATTCCATGCATAGTTTGTTAACGGGAAAAACAATTTTGCTCGTTTTTTTATCATACATTGTTGTATAAAAAAAAATGCTGAAATTCCCTATTGCAAATTTTGGAATTATTTCCGCGTAAAATCAATTTCCCCTAGCCCACACATGTTTCAAGGTGGCTGTATCAATTAATCCAGTTTCACAAGTATGTTCCTATAGAGAAGTCGCTTTCAAGAAAAATATTCCTCAATATGCTCTACCACATAATCATTCAAATACAGTTTCGGAAACATTATTAGTCTGAGCTTTTAGCAATAGTTTAAAACTATCGTTGGGAGGACAGCCCTTTGTGGGTGGCTTTCCGTACAATTTGGTGGCAGTGGATAAATACATTAAGAGGATTCAACCGGCCGGCTCAGTTCCCACATGTAAACACCGGCTTATGCCTTCGATAACTAAATTAAATTGCCATGCAGCCCTCTTATTACACTATATATAGATACATAGGCTAATTTTGTAAAAATAAAATCAGCAACTTTTCACAAAAAGAACACTGTGATTTCTAATTTATGTGCGTATTAAGCTATTAAGGAAAAATATTCCTCCATATGCTCTATCACATAATCATTCAAATACAGTTTCGGAAACATTATTAGTCTGAGCTTTTAGCAATAGTTTAAAACTATCGTTGGGAGGACAGCCCTTTGTGGGTGGCTTTCCGTACAATTTGGTGGCAGTGGATAAATACATTAAGAGGATTCAACCGGCCGGCTCAGTTCCCAAGGCAAAGACAAATTGATACATATTGTAATCTTATTGCACTATACAAAGGCCAATTATGGCGTTGGGATGGGACAGCATTTTAGTGGGTGACTTTCTTTACACTTTTGTCGCAGCCGAAAATGCACTGCGAGGATCGCCTTCAGGCAATCCGACCAGCTCAGTTCCCACATGTGAACACCGGCTTATGCCTTCGATAACTAAATTAAATTGCCATGCAGCCCTCTTATTACACTATATATAGATACATAGGCTAATTTTGGAAAAATAAAATCAGCAACTTTTCACAAAAAGAACACTGTGATTTCTAATTTATGTGCCTATTAAGCTTTGCAGAGTAAATCTAAAGAGCTCAGAAACCGGACAATAGTCAACACTTTTTTCTAGTACTGGCGATACCAGATGCAAGCCCTCAGCAGCGTTTGTTAAAGACAATTATAAGCAACTCTTATTACGCTTTCTTTAGAAAAACTAAAAAAAAATGGGCAAAAATGGTAAATTACACAGGGACTTTCACTACGTTTCTGTATCTGGAACTTGTATACAAACTTCGAGCCTCAGAGCACAGAAAGTTGGACTGAATAACGAAACGCTATGTTGCTCTGACATACTCGTAAAGGTGAGGAGGGACTCCACTTGGAGGTACTGCCTGACCGTTCCATATGTAAATAGCGGGAGAATAAAGACTTGAAAGTAAAATAAAAACTCAAATATGCACCTGCTTACAGCCAATCCTAACCGGTTCTCTAATGACATCACAAAAGCAGATCAACCAATCAGCTGCAAGGGATTTCTCTTGTCAACAAAAGTTGTTGGCGGCAGAAATGCACTTTAATCACTTTTTCTTTGCAAATCTACGAGCAAAATTCTCCCTTATCCGACTATTAGAACCAAATTCCTTTTAATGATGACTTCTCAAAGATGCCACTTTCCTCGCACGTAGAAAGATACCCTATGTTTTGTCCCGATTACAGAAAAAAAACAAGTTTCTGTAATGGTACTGGAGTGGCAAATACTCCAGTTATCCCTAATTCTGACCTGTTACAGTTTGTAATTTGACAAAGGCCAAGGTTATTGCACATTTTATTCGAAACACCAAATATGTGATTAGGCGTATAACATTTAAAACACTCTTGAAAGGTCATACGATTTCTTTTTAAAATTCTAAAGGGTGCATGTTAAAAAGAAAATTTGATACCGCCCTTGGTCATTTCTTGATAATTTACCTAACCCAAAAAAATGCAGTCGAAACGATACCTCCATCTGAAAGATCCCAAAGTACGAACTTGATTATACACACAAAGCAAGGAACGTTCAAGCTGAAGAGCACATCGTAACTGATTAAATTTCGAAATGGTTCATTAGCTGAAGACTATAACAGGAACGTCACAGTGAATTGCGTGCCTTCTGGTAAATAAAACTAGGATAACCGACGCCAATGCTGTTTTCCAATTAAAGGAACACATTTTCAGCTTTGCCAATTTCTATATGTTGTTTAATTTCAGGTTTCTCTCCTTGTATACATTTTGAATAAAACCGGAAATATGTGGATGTGGGCGATAACATAATATCTTTACAAACGCTTAGCTTTTAAGCATCAAACACTACTTTCGGGGCAACTGCATCCCTAATAATATATGAATACGCGCTTAAACACTATCTAACTTACTGCTATAGTTTTATATGCTTATCTGTACTTCCTTTCGGTTTCTATCGCCAAATAAACTAACTGTGAGTCTCCTGTACGCATACATACAAGAGCAAAGTTTAATAATTTATAAAGCCCCTATCAGACTACGAAGATTTCGTTACAGAATATTTTATATTTAATATTTCAGTGGTTCCAAAATGAAATAAAATGTGGTTATACGGACATCAGTGTGACAAAAGTCAAGCATGTTATAGTAGTTAATGTAATTACTATAAATTTTTATGCTTCAAATATTGGGAATACTTAAATTGGCGAAGTAATCACCATCCTTTCCCCTTCTCTACCACTTTTGTCTATTGGGATTAACAACAAGAACTAAGCTGTATGTAGTGGATGTTATGTTGACATGGCATGGTCGCTAGTGGTGATGGTCTAGAACAAAGTAAAGAAAAGGCCTAAACACAAATACCGCACATATTACGACATGGCCTTTTATCATGGCCGTAGTCTACAGAGCAAATGCTCTGTTTGAGGGTAACGCAGCCCTGGGGTCTCTCCGAACGTCTCTAGGAGCGGCTCTGCAAGTGCGAAATGCGCAATTACATCGCTACCCTCGGGTAGTAGTCTCCTGCGTTGGCTATAATAGATCGTACAGGTTTTCACTTGCCACTATAGAGTAACAGGTGAGGAAAACTCAAAATCAAAGGAGAGATGTCGGGGGAGAGGAGTTAGCTAGAGTATCAATATTATAAAATTTAAGTTTAAAATATATTGTTAAAAATCTCAACTGCAAAACCGAACCGATGCACTTAGAGCTGTTGAGTATTCGAGTAAGCTAGTGAATGCCTGTCATAAAAAAAAAACAAATTATGCAAAGTTTTAAGATGTAAAACAACTAAAAATGAAAGCAAATTCAAGAGTTATAGAAATAAATTGAATTCTATGTTGAACTATTGTAAAAGGGAATATTTCTCTAGTTTATTAGAGAGCAGTGTGATAATGTTAAAAAAACTCGGCAAACGTTAAATTATGTACTTAAAAGAAAACGGCAGCGCTCTAGATTTTAGGATATGTTTTACGGTTCAGACTGCAAAAATGTCACTAGCAAAATTGACATTGTTAATGCGTTCTATTTTTTCACAAATATAGGTCCTAATCTGGCAAAAAAAAAAGATTAAGTAGATGATGGTAATATTTTTGAATAGATGTAAAAAGGTATAAATACAGATGAGAAAAAAATGCTAGATTTAGCAAATTCATTTCAAGGTAAAAATTCATCTGCTTGTGAAGTTGACGCGATGTGCAGTGTAAAGAAAATTTTCACACAGATTGTTAAGCCATTTGCACAGATTTGCACAGATTGTTAAGCCATTTGCACACATTTGCAATCTTTCTCTTATATCTGGTTTGTTTCCCAGTGGTATGAAAAAAACCAAGGTTACACCTATGTTCAAATCTTGTGAGAAGTCTAAATTTAACAATTATAGGCCTGTATCTCTGTTACCTCAATTTTCTAAGATTTTGGAGAAACTGTTGATAATCGTTTGGACAAATTTATTGAGAAATAAAATGTGTTGAGTGAGAATCAATATGTCTTTTGCTTTAACTGTTCTACGGCATTAGCACTTTTAGAACTGATAGAGAATTAGCTTCATCAATAGACAAACGAGTTAATGACCGTCTGTGCATTCATAGATTTATTAAAAAGCATTTGACACATAGATCACAATTTACTATTTCAAAAGCTAGATTTTTACGGTATTACGTGTCTCAAAATTACTTATATTTGTTCTGTTTGCGGACGACACATTTGTTTTCTCTGGTAATGATATTTGTAAAATGTGTAAAATTATCCCGAAAGAATTGTCAAGATTAAGTCGATGGTCTAAATTGAAAAAATGTCATTAAATTCAGTAAAGCCAATTTCACGGCTATTATCCAGAGTAAGTCTAACAACAGCAATTTAGAAATATTTCTCGGTGACGAAAAGATTTCAGTGTTTATTCCATTAAATTTCTTGGGCTCATTATGGACTAGAAACTTAATTAGAAGGAACATATTAATAGAGAACCATCTAATTAGCAAAATATGCGAAAATTATGTATAAGTAAGTTCTAGTATTGACAAACAATCTTTATATATTGCTTATCACTCACTCTTTTTTCCGTATATGTCTTACTGTGTAGAAATATGAAGTAACATTTTTGTATCAAATGTAAAGACTTGATAGAAAAGATTTCAGTGTTTGCTCCATTAAATTTCTTGGGGTCATTATGGACTAGAAACTTAATTAGAAGGAACATATTAATAGAGTACCATCTAATTAGCAAAATATGCAAAAATTATGTATAAGTAAGTTCTAGTATTGACAAACAATCTTTATATATTGCTTAGCACTCACTCTTTTTTCCGTATATGTCTTAATGTGTAGAAATATGAAGTAACATTTTTGTATCAAATGTAAAGACACTTTACATCCTGCAAAAAGAGCAATTCGAATTCTTAATGATGTTGGAAGGTATAAACCTACAAATAATTTGCTTATTTATTCTCGCATCCTGAAAATGCGTGATATTATAAAATGTAAAACTCTAGTAATAATGTTTAAGGCAAAAGTGTATTCCTGCCTTGCAATTAAAATCAATAAAAAGAAACAACGAATCTCAAATGAAAGGACGCAACGAAGCCCGAAGGACAGAAACTACACTCATGGTCATGGAGCGGGCAGTGTGAGACCCTTGGCCCTATCTGATTGAGAATATCTTGAGTTTGAAGGGCCGCAATATTCCAGAACATCAGCTACTCCACTGGCGATCCGCGATCAATATGAGCAAATCTGTCAAGACCACAACTTATGTGTATCTCGCGTGGAGAGCAGGATATGCGTAGAACGATTTTGGATTTTGAATGAACGATAGCCAAGAATGTCTCCTCCGAAGCAGCAAGCTGGCATATCGATATTTTGCATTCAGCGTATTCAGTACGTGAGGATAACTGAAAACTTCGGAGAATTGCTGCAATCGAACAGTTTGAGACTATATCCCACCGCTGTAGAACACTGCTACTTCCAAGTAAGACTGAATGACAGCCGAGTATAGATCGACCATACAGCCAGGAGAGACGGACAGACACAGGGAAAGCCTGGATCGGCGGTTGTTGGCTCGGCAAGCCACACATCTTAAACCAACTATTGCTACAGAACGGACGAGAGAACAATACTACAAGGGTCGCGCGAAAGCGGGGGAGGATGAGAGACCCATGAGCAGACACCATGAGAGAACGCTTTCCGAAACTTTCAATACGAGTCAGGCTAACGATAACAGTGTCTGCAGTTGATGGAATTAGCTCAAAAACTCAAAAAGTCTGAACATTCATAGAGGAAAGAAAGGCTGCGTTCCAACTATGAACTTGCTGCAGCGCACAAGGCAACTTGGTGAGAACTCAGACGGGCCGCACCTGGAAGAAAACCACAGTGTGAGGAACCGCCTTGAGTAGTATAGGAAGAACGAGAGGAACACCTTTGACCTAGTGTTTTTAGTCAAAATTTTGGTCCAAATTGGCCATTTTTTGAACAATAGAGCGCGACCTAGTTCTATCGTATACATGTTAAATCAAATAGGTCATTGGTATCACGTCACAGGGAAATGACGTTAAAATTGTTTATAAATAGAAATAGTACATAATGGACGGAGGACGCGCTATTGTATACTTGTCAAGAACCACAATTCATAATACTTCAAAACAAGATAATTGGTTTAAACGCGTCGTTGTTAGCATTGTTTCTAACGCGTCACAAATAGAATGCCACCTAGTTCTATTATACCAGTCTCGATGATGATATTCCTGGTGCTGTTCTCTTCTACTACTCAGCTTCTTAGTTGATTTCCAGTTACATGCATATATTCAACTTTATTCTGTTACGGCGAATACCAATAGCTAAGTAGTGAAAAGCAGAAATGAAGATCACGGCATCGAATAATAGTTATTTCTTTATCTAAATTGCGTATAATGTCTGTATCACCATCACAGCTGCGATTCCTAATTTGATCTGGAACAAAGAAAAAGCAACTGCTCTTATGTTCTAAAAAATGTTACTTAACCTAATGAATGTGTAAATTTTAAATTATATCTACCTTATCTTTGTTAACTCTTATGCTTTACACAAGTTGTCATGCTGTTTATTAGCACTCAAATATATTATGATGGAAAGGCGTACAGCTATCTGTTTGAATAGGATTACTCACCTGTAAAGTTAAACTGTATTTTAGAAAAAAATACTTACCTCTTAAAGTGAGAATTTTGGTATTTCTCTGCTCTTGCAACTAAATTTAAATGGCGTAATATGTAGATTTATATTTGTAAATGCAAATGTTGATTTACAAAATCTTTATTACAAAGTTTAGTCAAATAAGTCTATTGTTCTTCATCTATTTCACTCTGTTCCGCCTCACTATCCTCATCCATGTCACTTTCTTCGTCTCTGCTTTCATCATCCTCATCATCATCTAGAAGCTATTGAAAAAAATGCACTGTTTTTGTTATAGCTGCTTTCAGTGCCTTTGAATACTCCTAATGGTTTTCCTCAACAATGTAATTAAAGTTCTTTTAGACTGTTTTGATAATGTTCGCTTTGTCCTAGACATGGATATATTTGAAGAGCCTCATAAACGGTTGTTTTAGTCGACGCTTGCAAACGGTTAGAAGGTCACCACTTGCTCTTTCATGCATGTCTTCAAACCCTTGTTCTTCATATTCTAAAATTTTTTCTTGAAATTTGTCGTTATGGCCACCAAATACTTCTTGAACGATATTATACCAAATTGAGTCTGTTTATGACTCTGTCAGAACTGCTGTCATCGTTTCCCTCGCTCTAAACCTTTATATGTTTGAACAAAGCTGCTTGGCTGTTGTATAACGCAACATTTTCTATACAAGCATGTGTATTTTTTTCAGACATGTTAACTGTTTAACGTTCAATAGAAGACTGATATAAAATTTCTGTGATAGGTGTTTCTATAGCGTTTTGTCTGTTTTTCACCTGACACGCATGCGCATTAGAATCATATTCAGCCCTTATTTCTTTGTTTTCCCCACAAGCATGGTTGTCGATTACGATCTCATTATTGTTGCTGCATTTGCAGTTAGTACAGTAACATATGGCGTCTTCTTGTAGGCAGGCCGAACGAACTAGCATTACATTTTTAAAAATGTCAGTCTTAAGTCGTTCTTCTTCTGGTGTGTTAAGTTTGTTATAAACTCGCAAAATTTGATCTAGACATCCGGGAAACATAAATGTACATAGCGTTACTTGATCCTGACTCACTGCTGACTTGAAAATGGTCACGTATTGGATATTATGTCTTTGCGTCGCTGCATTTTTACCAGAAGGAAATAAGCTTTGTTTAAGGTTGATCACCCCTAAGGATCTATGAGGCTACCTTCTGTGAATAACTCGGCGATTTTGAGATCAACGATAGAGGTAGACATCATGGCATGTTAGTTTTCTTGAAATCAAACTAAAATGTCCAGAGATGAAGGAATTCCCGGAATAAACTCTCTGTTTGAAACTTTCATTTTCTGATAGAGCGGTTGCCAGCGTTCGCATAAATATAAACACGATTTGATTTTGGATGTATCATGTTTTGTTGCAGAATGTCTTTCACCAACCACGTCTTTCCACTCCCTGTGGGTAGTGGATATTGTCCAGATATTGTCACGGTAAAGGGCTGTTGAAAAATAATATAATTAGTTGATGTTTGCAAATGTGGCTCCATTCTTTCTCTCTTTACCACTGATTCTCTAGTATTTTCCATACGTATGCCTCCATCCAACTCTGAAGTGTATGTATACTTTAAGTGTCTTGTAAAACTTTTTGGCCAATGGTAGGATTTTGCATTGAAACAGGATCCACATCTGTTTTCAAAACGACAATAGTCGTTGAATATATATATATATATATATATATATATATATATATATATATATATATATATATATATATATATATATATATATATATATATGCAATGACGATAATGACGATGACGACAATGACAACTACGATGACGATCATGACAATGATGACGACGTCGACAATGACGACAATGACTGCGACAACGATGACCACGATGAGGACGACTTCGGCAATGACGTCAAAAATATTATCTGCTTGTGTGCTGTGCGTGGTTATGCTTTTGTCCCTGCTGCTGTTCGAGCTAATATCGAGCTAATAGCTAATGGAAAACATTGAACTGTTTGAGAGTTTTCATGTAACATCTACAAGCCCGTTGTGTTCATAGATATAAATGTTTTTATCATATTCAGGGAACAATATAAAACACGTCGTAATGTTTGTGAACACAGGTTTTAGCTGTTGTAAAATATTTAATAGCCTTGTAAAGCTTCCTAAACCCCTTTACTTGTAGCACTCCATATGGTCCTTTTTGCACGTTAGCAAGGATGTGTAAATAGTTGACACAGTGAATAAATTACCACTGAAGGCGTTCTTTATTCCTTAACTAGTTCAATGCCATAACTTGCTTAAACTATGACTTTAAAAAGTTATTTTTTGCAATCCATTGAGAACATAAACACTTGTTTATACAATAGTACATGAAATATTCTGTTCAACTAAATGGGTTACATTTGGCAGTAAAACTGCAATAACACATACAGCTCAAGTTCCCTGTTATCTTGTTTTGAACTAGTGTGATCTGTGATTCATGTCATATAATATAACGTGTCCCTCCATCCATTGTGTACGGTTTCCATTTTAAAACTATTTTGAGATTATGTCCTTGTGACGTGATGCCTTGGACAAGTACACACTAGTGCACCTTGTTTATCAGCCAATTAATATTCCATAGCCAGGTTACAATTTATTTCGAGTGAGCAATTAACTTGATGTGTCAGTCGTTTCCGTTGCAAGCAATAGTCGTTTCGTTCGTCACAGGCTGCATAATAACAACTAATTGTGTCAGGGAGGTCATGCAACTTGTTTGTAAGGCACTTAACATTCCGTGTGAAAGGTTTAGCAAATTTGTTAAGAGCCACAATTTGTTGTTATTAACCCCTAATCTAATCGTCAGACGTGAAAATATATCCTGTTTTTAAACCAATTAAGTTGTTTTGAAGTGATATGATCTGTTGTTTGTGACAAGTACAATAGCGTGTCCTCCGTCCATTATGTACTTATTCTATTTATAAACTATTTTGAGGTCATGTCCTTTGACTAAAAAACTAGGTGAAAGGTGTTCCTCTCGTTCTCCCTATGCTACTACCTTGCATCAGGAGATCAAAACGAGAGCAGTAGACGAGTTGTGAATAAGATACATAGAGAAATACTAAATAAAACAACCACAAAGCAGTAGAGCAAAAAATACAATGACCTTAACAGTGCGAAAGACAAATGGGCAAACTAAACGACCACTTAGCGAAGATTCTCGACGCGGTCATGAAAGGTGATATAGGCAGGAAGATTGAAACCATGACATCAGTGCTGTACAACGTGTCTTGAAATGTTCGGCACAAAGCTAGTAGCATAAAACATAAAACAAGACGCCAAACGTGAGCAGGAGAGAGGTGCAAACATGCGCAAAAGATATAAAGAAGCAAATGATGAAAGGAAAACCATTACCGAACTCACACCACACTGTAGAAAGTTAGAAGAACGGAGAATGACACGCGGAACAGAAGAGAAAGGAAGAGGAAACGAGCATCAAATCCATTCCGCTATGTGTCAAAATTACTTGAGAATAAGAGAAGCGGTCAGATGAATAAAGTAAAGGAAGAGGTAAAACGTTCCTGAAGGACATGCATATTGACCCAAATAGGTATAATGATCTCCCGAAAACGACACATTACCCAGTCCACCAGAACCAAGTGAAAAGTTTGATGAAACAATACCAAAGAGTTCGTGGAAGTTCTTTCAGAACAGCGTTGTCACCGGAACCAAACGACATCTCCTATCGCGTATATAAAAACTGCCCTAAGCTGAAAAGAAGGTTATGGAATCTGCTGAGAGTGATCTGGAGACACCGCGAATGTCAAAATGCTATCTCATATCAGGAGGAATATTTGCCCCCAAGGAGGAAAACTCTCCTGAGATCACCCAGTTTAGAACAATATCCCTGCTTTTTATTAAAGGGAAAATATAATTCTCTGAATTCTAGCAAAGAGAATGGCAAATTTTTTTTGGGCATCGGTTACATCGATACGACGACAGAGAATGGCGGTATACCGGAAATCGCAGGATGTATTAAACATACGACTGTCATCTCTCAGATTATACATGAAGCAAAATCAAACAGAGGAGAATTGGCAGTCATCTGGCTCAATTTGACGAATGCTTGCAAACCATTGCCCACACACTTGTTGAAATCACAATGCAACATTACCACATCCCGCCGAAGATAAAGGCCATGCAATGCGGCTACTATGCAAAGTTTAAGATGCGGTTCTGAGTGGGATCTTACACTATCAAATGACAAGCGGAAATCGGAATAATAACAGGCGGAATAATAACAGCCGCGGTTAACTTACTCATCAAAAACCGAGAAAACAAGCACAGGGGATTGAAAACGGCAGCAGGAGTACTGCCACCATTAACCAGGGTGTTTATGGATGACATGACGCTGATGTAACCAACCATACAACAAGGGCGCTGAATGCTGGATGACCTCGTTGGAATTTTCACCTGGGCAGATGAAATTTAAGCCAGAAAAATCACCAAGCCTGGTCATTGAAAAGGGAAGGCCGACGAAGGTATATTTTAAGATACAAAATCAAGTCATCCCGACTGTTGAAGAAAAGAGAACTAAATGCTTAGGGAAATGGTACGATCTCAAGGAAAATGACCGACAAAGCGTAGATTCAGCAAGTCGGAAAGTGGCTGGCTGACGCGGATAAGAGTGGACTTCCTGGTACTTATGAGGCATTTTATTAAGATTCTCTTGGCCACTTTTTGTTTACAATTTCGCGCTTATAACAGTAGAGAAAATCGAGAAGGAAATTAGGAGTTTTCTACAAAGATTGCCTAAACTACTAAGAAGCTTTAGGAGCCTCGTGTTGTACTGCAAAGGAAACATACTCCAGCTGCCTTTTACGTCACTCGTCGAAGAATACTAAGTCACAAAGGTTCACCTAGTGTTGATCAGCAGAGACAACATAGACGAGAAGGTAAGGGGAGCTAGTGTAAATAGAAAGTCACGAAGAAAGTGGCGGGTGCAAGAAGCCCTATCTGAAGCCGAGTCAAGACTAAGGCAAAGCGACTTGATAGGGACCACCACTCAATTACGGCGAGATGTGGGGTGTATAACAAGATTCCAATGACGCAACGCCAGTTACCAACAAAGAGAAATGGCACAAGCCGAAAGATAGAGGAGCGAAAGTCTGCGAGCTCAGGGAAGCGGGGTGCGATGGGAAGGCGTACGATCAAAAAAGGTGTCATGGAGTAATATCTGGAAGATGGAAAACTACCGTCTGAAATTTACGATAGCCTTAGTGTATGACGTGTTCCCATCACTCAGCAATCCAGCATTCTGGAAATTGGTTGAAGACCCAGCTCGTAAATTTTGTGGGCTAAGAGCAACGCTAGAGCAAATACTAAGTTCTCGCAGTAGGTCGCTTGCAGATGGAAAGTACAGACGGCGCCATGACCAAGTGCTTGAGGTAATAGCAGCAGACTTAGAAAAACGCGAAAAGCAAAGCCAAATTTATCATCGTGAAAGGTGGTAGTGTTGGTCTTAACAAAAGCGCATCCTGGGCTGAAATAAATGGTGGAATTTAATCCATGGCTAGAGACTGGAAACTTTTATCCGACGCCAAAAGACAGCTCCGATTCCGGGAAATATATCAACCACAACCTACGCCCAGATGTTGTGCAACGTTCTGACAGCAAACGCATATGTGTATCCTTGCTGAACTCACGGTGCCATGGGAAGAAGAACAGAGGAATCTTACGGGCGTAAAATGCTGAAATATTCTGACTGTGGAATTGTGTTGGGTTGCCGTGGTTTTCCAGGGAACTCTCTTTGGACAGCATGCAAAGCTCTAGGCCTGATAGGAAGACAGAGGCGCGATCTCATACGTGAGTTGGGAATAGAGCGGAGTCAACTTCTATGTCGATCTGGAGTAAAAGAAATGATTCTTCACAGACCACCAACTCCATGAAGAGTGAAGATCCGATAGCACAACCCAACATCAGACAGCAATTGCAGGTCCTTCGTGGCACGCTCAGTAAATCAAGTGGATTCCAAACAGACAGAGAGGAATGCCTGTTGCAGAAGATCACCCAAAAGTAGTAACGGCGTCTTGAGTAATTTCTAAACGTGCAAGATACAAGTATCTGATATAGCATTCAGGTCTTCTGAACACGCCTATCAGTTCACGAGAGTGAAATATTATGGCCAGAACCAAATCGCGGAGGAAATATTCCGCCAACCTAACGTTTGTGTTGCAAAATGATTGGCAAGGAAGTTACCTACAAAAGTACCTGGGAGAAGGAAAGACTGGACATAATGAGACATATCATCGGCTTAAAAGTGGAATGTATTCCGGAATACCGACAGTCACTGAAGATATTGAATAAAATTACTGCGGAGACTGTACCTGGAGAATTTCATTGGTCAAGCGGTTTATCCAAAGATGGCAAAAATTGGACAAAAGTAGGAAATTGGTCTTAAAATCAGATGAGAATCCTTCACATGCAACTGAGAGACATGATCAAAGAAAGTGAAACAACCTAGATGATTCAAATCTCCGGGTTGAGACAATGTGTCTAGCGTTACGGGCGTGACCGAGAATTAAAATCATTAAAAAGAAACAACAAACCTCAAATGAAAAGACGCAACGTAGCGCGAAGGACAGACACTACACTCAGGATCACGGAGCGGGCAGTGTGAGACCCATGGGTTCGGCTGATTGAGAATATCTGAAGCTTGAAGGCCACAACTTGTGTGTATCTCGCGCGGAGAGCAGGATATGTATAGAGCGATTCTGAATGAACGGTAGCCAATAATACCTTCTCCGAAGCAGCAAGCTGGCATATCGATATCCCGTTCAGCGTATTTAGTACGTGAACTTTGACAGATTGCTGCAGTCGAGCAGTTTGAGACGAATGATTCTCAAATTCGGACAAGTGATATAAATATAAAAAGCATTAATGTTGCTTTAATTTCTGGCATCAGTTGTCATATATATTAAAAGTATTTAATCATTAATTACTTTAAATGTTTCATTATAATATTTCTCTCAGCTTATATATGTAATTTATGTAGCGATATTGGAATTGTATAATATAATTTATTACATTATGCCAAAATGAAGTTTTCTATGGAACACTATGGAAAAATTATTATTTTAACGGTTTGGAGTAGTATTCTAATTTCTGAAAGCCCGGTTATTTTATCGGAGTTGTTTGTTTAGTTCAGAAACTACATATGTTGCGAAGAATTGTTTTGGTAGGACAGTATACTCACGGAATATAGATAAGAATTATAGAAGCATAGACTGCAGCAATCTTACCAGGAAAGAGATTTTTGAAGGTACACAGAAAAAGATACGACTGAAAATGATGAAAAAGGGTTATATTAGTAAGACTACAATTTTTCAATGATTTTTGCTGTGTTTCACGATGTGATTTATTCGATTAGTTGATTCAACGCGCGGTTGGATGATATTTAAATATAGCATTTTTGCTAAAATTTGCAAGGGAACTGGCCGTATCCGCTCAATTAATATTGATTCCTCTGAGCACAAAGACTATGGCTCGCTTTTCTGACCAGGCCGAGTAACTTTTCATTCAATTCGATGCAAAGCTAATTGATCAAAAGCGTCAAGCTGAAACTAACAGGGTTTGCATCTAATGGGACCTTAGGATATCGTTGTATTAAGGTAATATGCGCAATAAAGTTCAACACGCCACCCTATCCCGAACTCAGGTACAGCTGAACTGGGGTCGTTAATAGATGTCATAAAGTGGTTGTGGGTTCCATTTTAAGGTACATTTTGCACCCATTTGTGATTAAATACTAGACTACTACTAACCAATAACCATTTATTAACTCCAGATAATAGAAACTGAATATGATTTTCTAAGCTTAAGAATATTTTAAACCTTTCGTACAAACATCACATTTTCAAATCATTAACATATGATTCGATCCACAATATGTTCGTACAATAGATGACACATAAGTGTACAGTCAATGTCTTTCCACATCCCCGTTGTAAGGTCATATCGGATGTTGAATCATGCGTCTCAAGGCCTTCTTAAATCATTCCTGCATTCCAAGGCCAAATCTCACGTTTTGTCAATTATCAATAAATGATTCAATTCTTGTCGTTCATGCATAAATATTCAGCAAGTGCCTTTCTAAAGCCTCGTTGTGACACCACTTTTCTATAGCACAATAATTATCACGACCCGCTTTTATCTTCGTCATTCCTGAATTAAAACGACAAATCCACATGCCACCACATGTCACTATTTTTGCATTAGGGAATAGATTGTTCTACACTAATTATAGCTCTTAGTTGTAGTACCTCCATTTACCAGGATTTTGTGCTACCATTTATACTACATTCTGGATGCGTGTGTTGCGCCCTTTGCAGTGCGTTGAGTTTCCGACGTTAACTTTTTAACTTTGATTTTCGAGGTTTTAGTTATGCAAGTAATCAGTATGACGTAAGCAAGTGCATTGAGACAAAATTTGAAATATATTAGATTATCACATAAATGGAGTAATCGTAAGATTTTCATCAAAAGATTATTTGTAGGTGTAATCATTTTCGGCTCAATGTAGAAAATTATTCACCCCTTGCGCTCTGACATAAATACTCAAATTTATTAGATGGTGTTACATTAAATAGAACGCAACCAGATTAACATAAGAATGGCACCTAAGGCACAAAAAATTGAGCTTGCTTCATTTAGCAAGAAGTAGGCCGAACATAAGGATAAAAAATCATAAAAATTCTAATTCATCATAAGCATCATAATATCATAAGCAGTTTAGAACTAAATACCACAGGTTTAATCTGTACCAGAATAGCATCTCCTTTTCCTAGCTACGTGGATTTGATCAAGTAACAGATATTTCTAGAAGCGATTGGTTGGGTGTTATGCTGTTAAAAATTTTGCTATATGAATATATTTTGCATTCTATTTTTTAATAAATCCTTGTTATTTTGCATAAGAAATAAATGCATAGAATTTGAAAACTGTTATAGTCCCTTCTGTTACTTTAAGCCTACATTACTAGTGTTTTTCGAACTTGTGCTTAACAGAACAATATTTGCTGGGATCGCCGATTACATATGACGTAAGAAGCCGAACGAAATATCTAACTTATCGATTAATATCTAAAATGGACAGTTACAAGATATATTGTGTTAATTTGTTCATTTCAAACATTGTTCAAATTAAAGTTGTCATGTAAATAACGTTGCCAATTTTGACATCTCAAACTATGTTCATTTAAACTTTTTATGGAAATAACATTTGACACGGACCAAGAAATAGACCCAAAAGCAGTCGAATAGTTTTTATTTCGAAAAGTTATTGAATCGGCATCAGTCGAAACGAATGTTTGTTTTTTTACACATATAAAGTGTTTATTTAATTTAATGGGTTTAAATCAGCTATATATCTATATATGCTGCCACTTTGCAATTTTAAAGTACATTTGATAAGGAAATTCATCGATGGGCTAATTTGCTAGTTTTAGCGTTGGTTTTTGTGTTTACAAATGCTCAAATCCAGGCGGTCAGCTAGTTTAGAAGTTAATTGGTTAATTTAGAAGTCAGTAACGTTATATTAAACTTTATCAACAGAGCAATCCAATAAAGGTATTGGTGAAAGACTCGTGACCATGTATTTTTGTAATCAGACTCATAGCATATCGACTGCTGGTTCACTCAGCTACATTAGATATTCTGGCTTCGTTTCCCCGTCAAGGTTTACTTCTAAATTGGCAAGCAAGATGTACATCACAAAGTTGAGTGAGGTCAATAGGAAACAGAATTACAATAACCAAAATAAATAATAAATAAAAACAATTTGGCTGCGACATACACAGTTTAATGCCTTTCCCAAGAAGTTTAGCAACACTGTGACACACTACTTTTTAGTACATTTAACATGAAACGGCACAAGGCACATGTTAAATAAATAAATAATGTGCCAATAATTAATTCTTAAGTAAATAGCTTAAATAAGTTTCAACATCAACGTGTCCTCCTTTAACACCAGGGACATATATACACCAGACACCCGGGATCCGACCACCCCGAAAATTGGGCCACCCCTAGAAATTGGACCATTTTTCACCAGAACCGCAAATTGAACGAAGAACCATTTTTCGGAGTCCCAAATGCTATTTTGAACCCGCAAACTAACACTGGTCACAAAAAAAAATAAAGCATGCATGTTCTTAATAAACAACAATCGGTGATTACATGTCATATACATAAGACTTTTTTGGACAGAAAGATCACAGGGAACTGAATTAGAACGTAGAGATAAATATACATATGGAATGCCGTTTTCACATTTATTAGGGAATTACTGATATCAAGAATTAATTGTTGATCTCAAAAATCTTTATTTCAATATCATGAATTAATTTTTGCTATCAGTAATTGTATTTTTAATATCTATAAATGTATTCTTGATCTCAAAAAATACTTTTTGATATCAATAAATATTTAGAGATATCAAGAAATATTTATTGATATCAAAATGATTTAATGATATCTAAAAATGATTTTTTGAGATCAAAATTCAATTCTTGATTGCAAAAAAGAAATATTCGAGAGCAAAATATCAATTTTGAGCTCAATAATTCATTTTCTTTACATTGATATCTTGATATATTGTTATTGATATCAAGAATTTATTTCAGATATCATTAATTCAGACTGATACATTTTTAATTTGTATTTTAGAATCTGCAAACGATTTTTTGATCTCAAAAATCGATTTCTGATATCAAAATATCAATTTTTTAAAATAAAAAATTCATAAGCACACATCTGTAAATAAATAATGACTGGTTCTTGTATACAGAATATTTCTTTAAATTGTTTACTGTACAAAAAGAAGCAACTCTTAAGATCATAAATTGTGTTGTTATTATTGATCTCAATAATTCAAGTTTTAATCTCTAAAATTTAATAGACGATTCGTTATATTTTATGTAAATGTGTGTCTCCCGTAACATTTTTTAAGTTTGTAAAATTGATTTGTAGTTCTAAAAAATAAATTTTTGCCATCTAAAATTCAATTATTGATAGCAGAATATAAATTATTAAGATGTACATTGATTTATTGATATCTTTAATTATATTTTGATATCAAAATAAGCATTAAATGTTAAAATTGTATTTCATATGTACAAGAAGTGAATCTCCGGTTTTAATGAGTACCTTGCAATTGCATTTAAATTGTCATCTGAACACCTGAGATCAACTGGATAATTTCTCCGCATCACAAAAACTCAACTGCCCCTTAGTTGCATTCCGATTTGCATACTAAGGGACAAAATTTTGATTTTTAGCAAAGAAATCGAAATCATGGGAAGCGCGAGAAAAAAGAAAAAGTCGGCCATTCCAGGATCAGATAGAGGAACAATTACATTAAGCCAAGCAAAAAGACACAGAAATGTTCGGTGAGAGTAAATTTCAATTTCAACGAGTTTTAAAATAAAAAAAAACGGAATATTCAAGGGATTAAAAATGAGATAAAAAGCTAAAAATGAAAAAGTGACTAATTATCGATTATCATACGGGTACATCAGCATAGATATTTATGCACTCGTGCGCCATAAAAATTTCACTCTCCCAAGGGTGGTCCGTTTTTCGGCGTTCTGGTGTACCTATCATTGCACACAAATAGCTTAATAAACTATGAAGAAGATTATGTTATGTGTATAACCGTCAATGGTAGAAATTAAATCGCTCAATGCTCATGAGATTTTTCAGTTCGGGGAAAAGCTAATCTTTTTGCTCTGAACGAAAATATAATGTAGAGGTATATTATAGTATAATCACATAATTTTAGATTTTGATTCTGGAAGTTTAAGCCCTGCAAGCCCTCCACTAAAAATTACAAAAGCCGTGATAAGAATCGGATAGGCTTTACTGACATCTATTAAATTACCAAACGTTACGTTTCCTAAAATAGCTGCTATCCTCCCAAGACAGCTTAAGAAGCCAAATGCTGTTGCTCTGCAATGATAACAGATTTTGCCATTACACAACAATTACTCAAAAAGAATCACACATCATCATTTAACATGCACGTGTGAAACCCACAATTAAAAAAATCATTCTTAAAACGTTAATTAAAAAATAATTAATTAAAATGAGCGAAAATGTTTGAACCTTTATTCACCAACAACAACTGTCTTCTGTTTAATTTAGTTACCTTAGATGAGTAGGATATTGTTCTGTTGAAGAAACATCCAAGCTATTAAATGCGCCATTTATGAGGCAGTTGAATACTGCATTAAGACACACCGCCGCGATTTCCGTATTTACTGCCCAGATAAAAAACACACTCACTCCAGAGAGCAAAAGGCATACCACTGTTAAAAAGAAAAGATATTGCTGTCTGTAATGTATGGCATTCAAAACATTTTCTCCCAAAAAGCATAAACTTATATTCTAAATGAAAGGTTTCAAGACGAGACTGCATTGTGGTATAATTTGGCTGTAGGCAGAACATTCCCACAGTCTAGAATAGGTAACATTTACTCGAATATTAATTCTTTGTTTCAGAGTACGCCCAAAATAACAAAATCTAAAAATAATCATTTTTTTTTCAATTTATTATATATTATTACACCACTGTGTAAATATCGATATATACATAAATATATAAATTGTAAGAAGTGCATACCAAATATCGGCACTCTTCCAAAACGGTTTAAAAGAAATGCTGTGAGTACTGATGAGGGAATCACCGCTAGTTGACTTATAAATGTCTCTAGGAAAACTAATCTTTGACTATAGTTGTAATCAAAGTCTATTTCACAGCGTTCAGCAGTGGCGTGGAAGTCTGTGTTATCTAGTAAAGTGCCATGGAATCTTGATGGAAACAAATCTGTGCTCGTAAAAGTGGTGTTAACTATCACTGACTCAATAAAATATGTTTGCCGCGATGTTATATTTGTGAAGACGCACTGCATGAAATGGCACATATCAAACGTGATTTGAATGAGTTCCATGTCTTTGAAGGTGACATTGTAGAAAGAAACATTACTAAAGTATATATTCTCTAACTTCCTTCGAAAGGTAACATTAAACATAGAGATATCCGCGGTGTGATTAGTGTTTTCGTAATAACTCTCCTGCTCAAGTCTTTTCACATATTCGGGAAACCATATGGATATTCCATAATACCTGAAAATGAAGAATTATAATAGATGGCATTATGTAAATGTTCCTTTCTTTCATGTCTTATAATGCCTTAGGACAGCAAAATGTTACACAAGGAAGGACCAGATTATTAAATAATCTAAATTAAAAAATAATACTTGTAAACTCTTGCGCATCATTCTTGGTTTGAAGCACAAAGATTAACAAGGTAAAATTGCTAAGGCCTAATACATATTTGTAACAAAATCAAGGCTATGTTTACTAAGTTTCGTTTGCAAATAGAAAATGTAAAAATACGTCAGAAAATATAGCATAGCTTTTCATTCAGATGCTTAGGAAAGATGCTTACCCAAAAGAAACGCTGAACCAAAGCATCATTAGTATGAAAGTTGTAGCTGTCAAAGGCTCGTAGAACAACTGCATAAATCCGTCAGTAAACTGTTAAAGTAACATAGTCCCATAAATGACTTTAACAAAGGCCGCATAGAATTTGCTACTTTTGTTCAAGTATGTTCAAATTTCAAATTTGGACATTTTGTGTACACTGTAATGATTGCCTTATTACGTCCTTACTACAGTCTAACGTATATCTTTTAAACAAAACTTATTCTATCATCTGGTCGTCAATCTATGGGTAATTCGACTACAGATAAGCAAGTTTTTATAAGAAAGTTCGCATTTTCTGTTCCAAGTATTATTACCTTCCATTTTCTTTTCAGACAGAAAAATTTGAGTACACGACTTTTACACCAGCATATTTTCGCTGCTTTTGAAATCATGCATAAATTGATATAAATATTGACGGTTTTCACACGAGAGTGTGATATCCTTCATCAAGGTTGTATTTTCCTAAATGCTTTTGGGAACTAACATGAATTGACTGTATTTCACATTATTGTAAACGAAGAAATCTTGTTTCATCACTGAACTAGAAGAACGTACTGTTGGAGGGAATTTCTTGCTATTGTTAAGCGATGGGTTAAAGTTTCAGTTGTTATATATTATATTATTAAAATTATTTGGGATATTTCTTGATCTCTTCCCCTATATCTGTCTTTGCATACTGAGTTACAAAATTAACATTCATTTTTTTAAATAATACGATTGCATTTGTAATATTTTCTTTATCATAAATACAGTGACAAAACCAGCTTTTTACTATTACTAAAAATAAAAAATAGTTTTTAGCCAAGTTAAAAGTGATAATTTCAGAGCTACAACCATAATGTGTTGTAGGTACGCTATTACATTGTAAGAAAACGGTGTGTGTAGTAGGTATGCTGTAGCATGGTAAGAAAACGCTACCTGCACCTCGCATTACAACTGCATAAATCTTTATATCGTCTGTTTTATCTCGCTTACTTATATGTACCAAAAATAAAATGAGTGGATTTGAACACTGGTTTTTTTCAATACAGACAGTTCCATCGATATCAATAAATATATAGTAATTTCTATACATATACAGTAGCACCTCAGGTCCGGTGATCCTCGATAAACCAGACCACTCGTTATACCGGACAGATTTCTTCAGTTCCTTTTTATTTTCCCCTCATTTCCATAACAAAGAAACTCAATAAACCGGACATCTCATTATTACGAATACCAGACACCCATAGGGTACCAAATGCAAGCTTTACTGTGTAAAGACCCTAACATACCGGACGCCTTAGATGAGGCCCTGGTATTTGTGTATCTGAACAGCCATTATACGCTGTTGTTTTTAACGGGAGCAGCATGCCCGCATCGTATAATCCCATTGTTTTAGAGTTTCAGCATTCAATTAAGAGTCAAAACGCAGCCCTTTGAGACTTCTACTGCAGAAAAATGCAAAAGAAGCTGCATTACAATTGGGACTTTGTTTTACGTCAACTAATGGATGCTTTTATAACTTTTGGAAACGTAATAACACCAGATACGTCTAAAGTCAGTTGGCAGGGATGGGGTATAGAATGCATGTTTTTACGTAAGGGTGTTTTATCCGAGTATGGCAAAAATAGGGGGTCTTTTCTCCACAGTTACGAAAACAGTGATGGCGGGGGACATTCCTCCACCCATCCAAATTCATGTTTTAATTCATTTGTCACTGTGAAAACATTGAAGTGTGATATACAAAAAGCCAAGAAATGTGATGTTATTACGATAAGTATGGAAAATGGACCCTCAATGTACCGGACACCTCGCTAAAGAGGACATATCAGCTCAGTCCAGTGGGTGTCCGGTTTATTGAGGTTTTATTCGATGTGCGCTTCCACCGAACTGTGACCAGATAAGTTTAAAATGCGCAATTGATTTATCGCGTTCTGCAAAACAACATAAATCAATCAGTAGCTATTGACTTAATCTGATTCAGCATGAAGTATTGTTGACCAGCAGTTGACTGTCGTTTTGATTGCAAATAACTGCAATAACTATCGACATTTGCTTTTCGGTGAATCAAATAACAATATTTACCCAAGTCATGCAACAATTCTTTACTTACTCTACTAACTTTATTTACTTACTTTGTTAATCCATCGGAGACATCCAGCACAGAATCCGTCTGAGTGTTTTGTGTTTTCAGCTGAGGCTAATGACGCAGTTCTTCCAGGAAGTTCTATCTCAGGCATCTAAATGCGAAACAAAATGATTCCAATGATTGGTTCAGTCGTTATTAACGGTCACCTGATTAACACCAAGAAAACCACTGGATTTCTGGACGAAAATATTTTAAAAAGCTATCCAGTTTCAGTACACCCTTTCTTCACAGCTAATCTGTATCTGTGCAAGAAAATGTAAATGTGAAGTCAGTTAACCGGCGTTTGCCAATGGGTATGGTTTACTAGATATTCTGGCTGTTTATTCCTTTCTCTTTTTGTTTGTTTGTTTCCTTTTAATTTTTTTTCGTCTCGGAGGTTTCCAGAAAACCCCTCCTACGCTATTTGACTTAGGAAGATGAAATTAGGCACACCGACAGCGAATGATAAGACGTTGTGAAATCAGCAAATTCTGTTGACCTTGAACTTCAAAGTCAAGGTCAAACTGAGGTCAAAATGTTTGTTGCCTCAAAGTGGTTTCCAGGAAACGTTTGATGGTGGAAGACAACAGGTTTAGATATTAATGAGTCTTCATGAAATCCACATTTTTCAACCTTGACCACCAAAGTTAAGATCAAATTGAAGTCAAAATATTTTTAAAACTCTTCTTTATCACGATAAATGGCTAGAAATAGTCCTCAAATCCACGTTAGAACACCAATACGGTTTCACTAAGGGTATTTATTCCGGTTCAAGGTCAAAGGTCATGTGGCATTTGTAAATTGAAAAGCGCTAGAGAAAGTCTGACCATTATCTCGAAAATGTTAAGAGATATTGTTATCCTTTGGGCCTAAAAGGCATTATACAAGAAGTACCTCAGTGACCTTGACCTCCTCCATCACGGTCAAGGTAAAAAACCGGAAGTTAAAAAGTAACACGAAAACGGTTAGAGATAGAGCGATTTTGAGCTTATTTTCGACAATTTGGGCCTAAAAGACCATATGTAAGAGGTACCTCGATGACCTTGACCTGATTGGCCATTGTCAATGTCAAAAACCGGAAGTCGACCATTATATCGAAAAGGGTTAGAGATAGATCGATTTTGACCTTATTTTTTACCCCTTTGGTCTAAAAGACGTTACGTAAGAGGTACTTCGGTGACGTTGACCTCATCAGTCATTATCAAAGTATAAAACAGGAAGCTGACCAGTATCTGGAAAACGGTTAGAGAGAGGGCGATTTGCAGCTTATTTTCGACCATTTGGGTCTAAAGGAAACTATATAAGAGGTACCCCGGTGAACATGACCTCTTGAATTTTGAGCTTATTTTTGACCCTATTGACCTAAAATACGGTATACAAGAGGTACCCCTGTGTTCATGACCTCCCAGGTCAAGGTTAAAGTCAAAAACTGGAAGTTGACCATGACCTCGAAAACGGTTAGAGATAAGCGATTTTGAGCTAATTTTCGACACATTGGGCGTAAAAGGTGTATTAAATAAGGCACCTCGGTGACCTTGAACTACTCGGCCATTATCAAGGTCAAAAACCGGAAGTTGAAAATTATCTCGAAAAAGATTAGAGATTTTAAACTTATTTCCGACCCTCTTGGCCTGAAAGATTTTATATAAGAGGTTCATCACTGACCTTGACCTTTTCGGTCATCAAGGTAAGAAACCGGAAGTTGAGCATTATTTTAAAAACGGTTAGAGATGGAGCGATTCTGAATTTATTTATGAATTTATTTTCGTCGACACAGGCCTGAACGACGTTACACAAGATGCAACTCGGTGACCTTGACCTCCTTCAGTCATTATCAAGGTCAAAAATCGGAAGTGCACCATCATCTCAAAAACGGTTACAGACAGACCGATTTTCAGCTCGTTTTCGATCATATGGGCCTGAAAGACGTCATGTTGACGTCATGTAATGTTGACATCCTCCGTCATAGTCAAGGTCAAAATCTGAACGTTGACCATTATCTCGAAAAGGGTTAGAGATAGGGCGATTTTGAGATTATCTCCGACCCTTTGGGCCTAAAAGACGTTATATAGGAGATAGCTCGGTGCCCTTGAAATCCACGGTCATGGTCAAGGTAAAACACCGGAAGTTAATCATTATCGCGAAAACGGTTTGGGTGATTTTGAACCTTTTTTTATCCTTTGTGCCCAAAGAGGTTGCATATGTACTTCGATGACCTTGTTCAAGATACAAAACCGGAAGCTGATAATTATCTCGAAACAGCTAAAGATTTGTTTTTGACCAAATACTGTATCTCTGATCTTCCTCCATTTTTGGTTTCTTTTGTGTTTTTTTTTCTTTTTGGTGTGCACAAAAGATTTTTGTTTTTGGTCATGATGGCATACTTTCGTTTTCGATGGTTTACTTCAGAAAATGAGAATGCGAAAATGGCATGATTGAAAACTTCCGAGACCTGAAGATTGTCTATAAGTGTACCAAATATAGAGCTCCGCTGACTCAAAATCTAGGACGTGTTTTCTGGAAACCATTTTCTGGAAAAATAGCCTTGACCTCAATTTGTCCTTGACCTTTGAGGTCAAAAAAAATTTCGGTTTCACCTAGATCTCGTCACCCCCTACATGTGTACCAAATTTATTCTGCCTCTATCAAAAACTGTACCAGGATTTTTTTGGAAACCATCCAAACGGAAAAACGGATGAAAAAAAGCACGAAAAAAAGGCAGAAACTTTCAGAAAAACTATTAACTTATACCCAGTTGCAAACGAAGTTTGCAAGTAGGAATAACGTCAAATAGAAAAGTGGCCTGACCAAAATGTATCCCAGAAATCGCAAAGGGTTCATATTTTTAGCCATGCGGCATATTAATATACTCTCGAAAGCAATTCAGCCTTTACCCTTGAAGGTTTCGAAATAAAATTATATCCTGTCTTAAACTTAACATTTATATGGCAACATGTACGATTGAGAGTTAGAAAATAAGGTGCAAGTCATCATCCCTGTTAGTTTCCGAGATAAATCAATTTTTCCGACATTTGGCAACTTGAAGACGCTGACCAAGATAAATTATATTTTATCAACACTTGTATTGTAGGAGTTCGAAAATGAGGTTAAAAATGCCGTATCTCCAACCATTTATGAGTTAAATCTGTTTTCAAATCTTGACGAAATTGGCCAATAGAGATATGTAAAATTAAATTGGCGATAATTATTTCTGATAAATGTTAAAGCAACGTTCTTCATTAAACAGGCTCGACACGAGCTTTTGTTAAAAATAGAACTAATTAACGCCTTCACCTCATATTCAGCACCTGGTTCCGTGTGATTCCACAAATATACTTGCCGATAAATAGCAAGTGCATCTAAGTCCCGCCCAACCTGCAAAATAGAAAATTAATTATCCATATCGTGGATTTCTCTTTGCGATTACGCGCATTTTTTTAAAGATTTTTTTTTGTCATTTTTATATTTTCAGAGTGTCAGAACATCTTGGCGTCACTCTCTGACATGAGCTGCCCATCTCCCTCAACCAGGATTTGGCACACAGCCAGTATGAAATTGAAGAAAAAGTAAATAATTTTTGGTTCTGATGCCAAGAAAAAAAACGCCATTGTAATAAAATTGACTTCTTACAAAACAAATGAAATCGAATGAAAACCCAACACTGTGAAAGAAGAAAATCGTGTTTGTTTGGCTGAACTTATTAATGAATTACTTTAATTGAGCAAATTATCTTTATATATTGGTCTGGGGTGCCAAGATGTCCATAGATTACATAGCTTAAAAGAACAAATAGGCTGAGGGATTGGATAGACCAAAAGTGGAATAATTATCCTATCAAAATCTTTGCTTCCGGGAGCCACGATTTCCTTTGACACAGGGAATGGCGCTTCTATTGCCATGCGTCCG
This sequence comes from Protula sp. h YS-2021, assembly GCA_949752745.1. Classification (NCBI taxonomy): domain Eukaryota; kingdom Metazoa; phylum Annelida; class Polychaeta; order Sabellida; family Serpulidae; genus Protula; species Protula sp. h YS-2021. The sequence goes on along the minus strand of OX457026.1, from coordinate 80,890,621 downwards.
TCTATAATGTTATTGCAATGGAACAAATTATTGTGTGGGTTATCAAGTCCCCCCCCCCCCCCCCCCCCACGAGACGTACCTGCAGTAAGAAGCGAGGACTCTCGGGCATCATGACAAGTCCTATTATGGCGAGAAAAACGGGTATGACGCAAATAAGAATAAAAGCCCTCCAGCTGCTGAATTTCTGGTTGTCACCAATGCTGAACTCGAAGTCTGCAGCATAAACAAATATTAGGAATAAAAGGCAAGCAGAACTCAATTGCTGATAAATCAAATAAAGTTAAAAGGAAGCCCATGTTTTCCGCAAGACAGACTCTAAATAACCTGGAAAAGAGATGGCTTAAGGTTATCGTTTTGTCTGAGAAATACACTGCTAGCTTTGATTCAGAATGAAAAAAATCCTGCTCCTCTTTCAACATTCTCAGGAAACTTCCGTCGCAGGCATGTGGTCTGCTCTGTCTCTTTTATAATAACACCAAATTTAAATAAAATTTTTCTACTTAATGTCTTTTAAACTTTTGTAGCCAGTTGATAAATAAAACTAAGGGTATTATTAACTCACCTTAACCAAATGAGTGGGTATAGCCCTCCCCCCCCCCCTCCAGCCCCTTCCCCTTGGTATCGCAACTTTGTATGGAATTTAATCAACACAATTCGTTTCTCACTGCGCTAGTGTCTTCGAATTTTGCCACTGCTTCATTTTGCTTAGAAACAATTATTGCCTATTTTTGTAATTTGCAATCAAAATACACAGATCAGAAAAACAGTTATAGTAAGCTGTTCTAACATTTAAGACAGGGCTTAATAATAATAAGAATAATAAGAAGTAATCTTTTGATGCTTACTAAATCATCATGACAGTTTATGATATTTTATCGAAGTTGAGAATCTTAGTGTAGCAGTTATAATAACATTTATTTGTTTTTGCGACATGGGTAGTTTCAGTATTTTTGCACAAGGTCTCAGTTAGCCCTTATTAAAACAACAAAATTTTTGTCAAAGTTATCACGGGCTTCTGCTTTTCTTGATTCTTTGTTATAAAACAGCTGACCTTTGGAAAGACAGAGCTGTCTGCTAAATAGCAGTGTTCTGGAATGTAGACACTGTTAAATAAATGTATTTACCCTCACTGGGAATGATGAGCCAGCCAAAAGCTGCACAGTACACTCCTCCAACTGCCCAGGTACTCACTAAAACGCCCACCCTCCAGCCGCGATAGGCCCGATCGCTGAATTCTCCCGCGTAAGCCATCACTATAGGGATAGAGCCCCCGATGCTGAAAACATTACATTACATTACAGGCATTATTTCAACAATAACCATGCTCATGGCCCTAACCTCCAGCCCCCCCCCCCCCCCCGCGCACCCCCTCCAAAAAAAAACATAAAACGGGGTGTATTTTAATGAAATACTGTATTGTGTTTACTAACATGATAACTATTTTTATATGAAGTCTGCACACAGGCCCTCTCATTTCTGCGTTCATTTTGAAATTTGCCTAACTCTTCATGTTATTTTTTATTGGTTTCAGGTGATAGCATTGGAAAATATTTAGCAGGCATTAAACTTTGAACACACACTTACTCACACATGATATAATAAACTAGCACATGGGATGACGCCAAATGCCACAAGGAAATATGACCCCTTTCTGTTATCAGATAATTGCGCCCCTCATGTCGCTGTTGTTTTTTTTTTTTTCAGCCAAACTGATGCCAGATCTGAATTATTGACAATTATTCAAATCTCAGAGCGTTGATTGTTTAAAGAAACATATTGCTCTTTTTCAGGCAAATATCTTCCCATCTATGCAATATGGATGCCAATATTTGTTTGATTATTGCATTGGGGTGACAAATATGAATAATCAACGGAAAAACTGAGAACATTACGTCACAACCTATGCGTCCCAGGCAGTCGCAAACAGTCAGATATACACACTTAATCACTGTATTTTTCCACGCCCGAAAATTTGTCTAAGCCTTCTTGATTAGGCCATTTAAAACGAGTGGAAGTAGGGAGCCGTTTATATAATCATATATATTAAAATGCTCATTGTTTTCCTCGGCCCAACATGTAGACGGGCGTTTGTTTTTGTTTTTGTTTTTTTTTTTTTGTTTTTTTTTTTGGTTTTTTTGTTGTTTTTTTTGGTTGTTTTTTGTTGTTGTTTTTTCTTATCAGACAAATGGAAATTTTTCAGAACATTAATCTCAAGAACTGCGAATTCTTTCTTTCTTTCCTTTTTTTTTTGTTAATCTTTATTTATTTATTGTTTTATTTATTTTTTCCCAACCGTGCGAGCATCTTTTCCTGAATGGTAAATCGTAATGCACAAAACTGCTATCATATGTTATACGGGCATTTTTGTCAGTCACCCGTATTTGTGCATGTTCGTATGCATGTATGCTTGTATACTTGTATTTAACATTTTTCGAAATGCTACTTCTCCAGCAGTTTCATCCACCTCCCTTAAAGTTATCTCAGACATGTCTTCCAGGCACTCCAATAAACTTTACAGATTCTTTATCCAGTCGGAGATATACATTCTGGTGCTGTGAAAAATTTCGATGACCCACTTTAAAAGTGAAAACTATTTTCAGGTAATGCAAAACATTGCGAAGCATTACATAATTATTTCCATATATGGAACAGCTTGGTAGCGAAACGAAAACACGTAACAGCTGTACGTGAATAGCACACAAAAGGTCAATTACACGAAATATCAGAAACCGATAGATGTGCTGCCAATGAGCTAACGAGGACAGGGGAAGGGGGTGGTATTAGATCCATCGATTGCAAAATATATCACGTAATACTTGTCATGTGACTGGCGCCTTTCTTAATTTCTATGAGTTTAATATGTAACAAAAACCTGCGACTTATCCGAAGAATAACTACACCAAGTTTAAAGTTGATCCGACTTTCCGATATCGAGATATTTTTAATGGAATCTTTTGGACCTACCAAGCAACATTCCCACCAAGTTTCAACTTTCTCCGATGGCCAACGACTGAGAATTGTTATATATAAAATTCTAACATAATGACGTCACACATTTTTCTTAATTTCGCTACACCCGTCAAAAGTTGATAAAACCGTCCGAATGTCCTAAGGAATATCCATACGAAATTTGAAGTTCCATTATCGAGATATTTTGCACACAAGATATTGTTCAAAATGTGTACATATTTTACATGATGGCGTAAAAATGCCACACTCTTACGACGGTATAATTGTACAAAAATTTCAGGATGTTTGCGCTCGAACAGGTATTTTTTATCGATTCGGTTTTTATGTATAAAAAAACTAGAAAATATTCAACTCTTTCGCGAACCACTTTTATTGCCATCCTATTTCCTGCCTGTGGTTTTTATTATTCTGAAAATAAATTACAGAATTTGCATTGACATGCAGTAATTTTACGCTCCCCGTAATTAATTAAGAAATCTTTTTGAAAAGAAATGATATCCAACAATCACAATCGTAACAAGAGCAGTCAGTAATTGCCATATCCCCCGTTGTGGGTGTAATTAGTAAGGCGGATGCTGTGCCTCGCACACAGCTACACTATATTATTGCTATGCATAGGAAACGGGAACCGTATCCGCTCACTAATTTCGGAGATATCGTCTGGAAACCAAAGTACACATTGAGATCCAAATTTTGGAATTCTAAGTCCAAATACAGATCCAGATGGGCTTGATCCAATCAAAAGCTTCAAAAGCACATCAAGATGTTTTGTTTGTTATGCATATCAAATATGAAACGGATCCGTTCACTAGTTTCGGAGATATAGGCTGGAAACCAAAGTACACGTTGAGATCCGGATTTATGAATTCTTAGTCTAAATACAGATCCAGATGGGCTTCGATCCGACCAAAACTCCAAAAGGCACATCTAAATATCTTGGTTGTTAGGCATACCAAATATAAACTAGATCCGCCCACTAGTTTCGGAGATATCGTCTGGAAACAAAACTGGCGACTGTTGGACGGACAGACAGATGGACGGACGGACGACCGGTCACAGTGCGTTTCTATATCCCCCGCCTCCGGCAAGACGGTGGAGGATAATAAAACAAATGTTGACAGAATCTTTCGGGCCGACCAAGCAATAATCCCACAAAGTTTCAACTTCCTCGGATGTTAAGCGGGTGAGAAATTTCGCACACAAAACTGTTACGTGATGATTGCCATAATTATCTATCATGTGTCTAAAATTGTAAGAATTGTTCGACTGATCCAGTGAGTAAACAAATCAAGTTTCAAGTCGACCCGACTATTCGTTCTCGAGTTATCTTGGTTATAAGATTCATTTTATCACATCTTATTCACGACACACTGACACACACGCACATAACATACACAGACAAAACATACAAACATTACATGTCTCCCCTTGGTTAGAGAGACATATTAAATACAGGCTTAGTTGGGGAGACATATTAAATACAGGCTATTTGGTAGAAAGGTAGGAATACATAAAAGGATAGGTTCTGCACATTGGCGAGTATGTGCTTTAATATCAGAATTGTCGAAGAAAGACCCCATAACTGAATGGTCAGTTTCTCTAACTATTATACACACAACCAATATAATAGTGTAACAAATATATGACTTAAACAGAAATACTCAGATAAACTTTAATTCAGTGAATTATACGTTTTTGGAAAGAAAATACCGCACATTCCATTTTTCTCAATTTTTTCAACTGCAATTTGTCTCGTTACGGTTTTTTGAACACACAACATAACGCTTAAATTAATCCTGTATCCAGTTTTAGTATCGCGAGTGTCCTCCACGTACTTCTTGAACTGCGGTAAATCTACGTCCCCAATGGGGTGATCAACTCTTGAATCTTGTATTGTGGAATGTTGGGCCACTCTTCTACTAGCGCGTGACGCAACTGAGGCAGCGTCTCGGCTGCGGGATCGCGTGAGCGTGCGGCTTTACCTAGCATGTCCCATGCGTGCTCAATGGGCGATAAATCGGACGAAAATGCAGGCTAGGGTAAAATCCGCGCATTTTGCGTTCATAGATACTCTTGTGTCGCACGGGATGAGTGCGGCCGCGCGCTATCTTGTTGAAGAATAAGCCCATATAGGACGAATGGAACTGCACATCGCTCCAGAATACCTTCGAGATAACTGTCAGCATTGACAATTCCTGGTATAAGTTTGATCTTAGTACAGTGAGCAAATGATATTCCAGCCCAAACAGTTACACTTCACTCGCCCAACGGTCTCTTTCTTGAACGCATGCGTCGGCCTATCGCTCTTCCGAACGTCGACATGCACGCATGCAAGACAAAACAGCGATCCATCAGTGAATAACACATTATTCCTTTGTTGCTGAGTCCAGTGAATGTGAGTATTCACCCATTGCACACGACGAAGCTCTCTAGCGCGTGTTCACAGTACTCCTCGATACGGGGGGCGCGCAAGTAGATCTTAGCGATGGAGCCTAATTCTCACAGCCTGAGCACTTATGCGATTATTTCGAGCCTCGGGTGTTCGCCTAGCAGTCACAGTTGCTTGACCTCTGTTAATAAGGAGTACTGCAGCAAGTGAATTACACAAATACTCATGTCCATATGGGCTAAATTTGGACATGCAGTACATTACTACCATGCTCCTGTAAGAGGCTGGACACAACAATAGCCCCCATAATTAACACTTGACAAGCCTGCAAGGGTTATATGAATTTGTGCGAGCGAAATTCGTCCTTTTTTTCTTCTTGACAGTTTTTACGATTTTTTGTGTCCTCTTCTTCTCTGACACTGTGGGCTCTACGACCATGAAACTTGGTACTTATGAAGAGCTTGATCTGAACATGTGCATGTCACTTTTTATTTTCGTCTTTGATTTCGTTTTCTTTGTTAAAACGCCATGTGAAAAGAGTGTATTTTTGGCAAGTAAATGCGTTGCATTTTTATCGACAGCACAGAATACACATTTGCCCAGTGGGCTTTGTGCGAGTTCTCACTGCGCAAATAGATAACAGGGCGTATGCCTGATCAGTCAATAAAACTTTAAGTCTACAACAACCAAACACTACTCGGCTTATAAGACGTATTCAAGTTGTGTTGTTTGCAATATATTATTCAAGAAATAACCCATTGAAGGAAGTATTTTTGCTCTTTAATTATTGTCAAGTGTTTAACATTTCGCTAGCGGAATGAGCTTCTAGTTTTTGTTGCGTTTTTAAATTGGTTGAATATACTTTTGAAATCCTGCTATAGCCCTCCAAGTCTGCTGTAATATATTTTCTCACAGATTCTTAATTCCGCCTTCCCTTCGTCTTTCTGGCTCGGTTCGGAATATTTGAATATATCCACCTGCGGAGCTTTTTTCAGATAAAACAAATCACTCAACTTTCGAATTGTCAAATTTAGTGCCCTTTCAAGTGACTTTTTCCCACAATGTTCTCTCAAAGAAATCGCTTTTATAGGATAAAAAGAAAAGACATTATTCACCTCAAAAACTGAGATTTTGTAATTAGATATTTCATTTTTCAACAAACATCTCAAGTGTTGTCTTCAAAAATAAATTTCAGATATCTTCGAATTATTTTAGAATTTTGAGCCTAAATCATCAAAAATATATTTGCAGGTAGCAAAAATTATTTTTTTTTCCATCAAAAATGAATGTTTGAGATGAAACATTAATTCTTGATATCAATAATTGTCTATAACAAATGTGAAAATGGCATAGCATACATATGTATTTCGTGTGGGGTTTGTGTATAAAAGGAATAACAAGATGCTCGATCTCATGAAAATTGCTGCCATCGTCTGGGCTCAACGTTGATACAAATGACAAATAAATCACTTCTGTAAAATCACTTTCAATTTGTATCAAACGTAAATAAATTACTTCTACAAAGTGATGGAAATCACAAGTAAATCACTTCATCAATCATGGCGCTTCGGTGACACCTTTTCAATATCGATTCTATGGTAGAGTTTGTGATTAAAAGAAAATGAGCAAAATTGTAGAGCTTCGGAAATCATGTTAGATCTGAAGCAAATTTTTAAGAAGCTAGGTGACTACCTAAAAATAGCTCTAGAGAGCCCGCGCAAGACTACCCAGTAAACATTGCGGCGCTGTATCAACGCGTTGCATTTTGGTTGTTTATCGAAGTCGAAACAACGCCTACCTTTTGATGTTGGATAGGCGTCGATGATCCACTGTCTAATCAAGGTTGCGTAAAGTTTGCAGAGGTAAATAAAAAACAACGTCTGCCCCCCCCCCCCAAATTGTACAGACTACGGGAAAGCGATGATGCATAGGTAGAATAATATTGTAGAATCGCCATTTTGACAGCAACAATCATAGTGTTGTCACCCTCCATCACAGCAGCCCACCTTTGGGTCAACCGATACCACAGGACATATATGAAAAGTAGGTGGGGAAAAACTTGTGTGCTCCCGAAAGTGTCATATCTTACGCCCTCGTTTCCGTTCTGTTTACGATGTCACCTCCCAAAGCTACCATTTCTGGTAAACATGAGGAGGTCAGATTTTGATTCTGCATCCGACGTCTATACGACGTTGAGCGAAAAAAAGGAGGGAGAGTGAGGCGGTGAATAATCGGTGAGAAAATTTAATATCGTAGTCTGGGAGGGTCACAATGGGATTTCAAAATTATTAAGGTTACAGAAACTAACCAACCAGCTATAATCCTATATATTTCGACAATTCTATCTTTAAAACTGATATTAAAGATTATAATTGCCAGTGCGAAAACCTGTCTGTTTATGCATCCCTGCCTTGCTACCAATAGCCAGCATTGTTTTTTCTCATGCAACACACCACAGAAAACAACCACTGGCTGCTTATGTAAGACCGCACTGTTTACTGTTCAGCGAGCTAAGCCTATTCATGCTTTGTTATCGTTGTAGTGCGGTTTTAAAGTACTATCGATAAAACACAACATCTAAGCAACCTTTCGCTTCAAAATCTCACACAGCATCAGAATATGGATACACCAGATACTCATGTAAAATTTCGAACTACTAGCAATTCGCGTTTTTGATTAGTTGCGCGGAAACGATTTGCAGAGAAAAAAGAGAAATTTCGCTCTGCAATAATAACACCAGGAAAGTGAAACTTTCCAAGTGGAACTAGTCGGTATATAAAATAAGTTTATTCTGTACTGCATTTCTTGTATAAACTCTGGCGAAAAATAATGTAAAAAGCTAATTCCAATGGTCAGTTGCTCCTTTCCAAATATGCAGAACATAAGCTAGTTATCACCAACAAGCTATTCCAACAAGCGGAGAAGTACAAAACAACAGGGCTGTATCCGAGTTCGAAATATTGGCACTTACTGGATTTCGTGAGAGTAAGACAGCAAGACAAAAGTGCTTCCATACATCGATCCAATTGTTGATCTGACCATCGACTTGATAGAAGCAAACTGAAGCTCTCTGTATATCCATAGCAGAGAAAACAACGCTAACTTGAGCCTGGGAAGCTGAACATAGTAGGTCTTGGTTCTGAGACCGAAGAGCTGAGAAACAAACTTGTGAAAGCAACTACTAAAGCCTCAGCCAATGACGCACATGTTGAGACAGCATGGAAAGAATTCTGTAAAGAAGTACAACGTAGCTACCGAAGGACACAGATGGAAGCACCAAGTCTGATTTGATGAGAACAACACGGAAATCTCCAAGATGCTGGAACGCAAGTCCCGCGCACACCTCCAGCAAGTGAACATTTTTGGACTTCGAGCGAGTGGCACCTCGCCAACCTTTAACGCCGATGGCACAAAGTTAGTTACCGACAAATAAGATATCATGGAAAGGTGGGCTGAACGCTTGAATTTGCTGCTCAACCGTCTCTCTAACATATCCCAGGAAGTTACTGAAAGCACACCACAGCTACCCGTCCTGTCAAACTTAGGATCACTTTCCACATGTGGCGAAGTAGCGAAAGCGATTATGTAGTTATCCTCAGGTAAAAAACTGGACTTGACGGCATTCCATTAGACACCTGCAAGAATGGAGGCGCACATGTGGTAACCAAACGGACAAAAGTATTCCAGCGCCTTCGGAAGAACGGAAAAGTTAAACAAAATATGAAAGATGCTTCCATACTACATCTATACAAAAGGAAAGGAAATGAATCACCGAGGTATAACCGCTGAGACATTTCCCTATTATCAACAGCTGGTAAAATACTAGCACTCGTCATCCAGAATTGGCTTCTCAAAGTATATAATGTATATCCAGAATCTCAACGCGGACACAGCACAACGATATGATTTTGCTGTGAGGCAACTGAGAGAAAATGACGGGAGCAAGGAGCTCTACACAGTATTTGTAGAGCTCACAAAGGCCTACAGCACAGTGAGTAGGGAATAGCTATGGAATCTCATACGCATAGCAGGCTTTTCAGATAAGGTTGATTATGATGATAATGATGATATGCGTTCAATGATGGCGTGATGGAAGAGTAAGAGAAAGCGGTCATTTCTCAACCCATTCGAAATGCGCAATGGCACGAAACAAGGCTGTATCTTAGTTCCCACGCTCATTGGAATTCGGTTCTCATTGATGCTTAGATACACACAAAGGTGTGTATATGCAGGTGGGTTGTGGTGGCAGCGTGTTTAACCTACGTAGACTTGCTGCACGCACTAAAGTAGCCGAAGCTTCGACCCGCGATCGGCTCTTTGTTCAGGCCTGTGCCTTGTCTGTTTACAGCCTTGAAGACATATAGATCATTACAGACTTGCTGACGCAGCAAAGGCGTTCAGCTTAACATCAGCCCGAAAACTGAAATACTGTATCAGCCTATCGCCGATGATAGACATATTAATTCCGTCGCATCTATCGGAGACACTAACCTAAATTCTGTAAAGAATTTTTGCTATCTTGGAAACATAGGCTCATCCGATGGAAGCATGGAAGCGTGGATAACCCAACGTTTAGCGAAAACCAGCTCAGGGTTTGGTAGACTGAAGAACACGGCATCAGACTTAGACGAAGCGTTTATAATGCCGTCGTTATATCCGCACTGCTCTACGAAGCGAAACGCAGACGCTGCATAGAAGGCACATATCTCAACTAGACTCCTTCCACATGAGATGTCTCCGGCGAATATGTGGTATCAAGTGGTAAGATAAGGTACGAAACACCGAAGTCTTACGGTGAAAAAGCAAACTCAATCGTGGTCAGTTGCACTGATTGGGACACGTTAGAGCATGCACGCCCCTCGCATCCCGAAAGCTATGTTCTATGATCAGCTGAAAGAGGGATATCGTCGTAGGGACCGTCCGTATTCTACGATATAAAGACACGCTTAAGTCCAATCTCAAATCATACCATATAGACACAAAGGGCTGGGGGCGTGAAGCCCAGTTCACGGGTTTGTGGAGATACGTGGCCCATCTAGCAGCGAAAAGCTCCGAACAGAGAGGAACAGATGATATGGGGCAGAGGAGTAGACTGAAGAAGAGCCGCTCCGAGCTGGCGTCCAATCACAGAACGGGTTACAAATGCCGGACGCGCGGGAAGTTGCGTGCATCCAGAATAGGACTGATGTCACATCACCGCGTCCACAAGACTGAAATTGCCTGGCGCTCATTCAGCAAAACCAATGAGAGACAACACCACAGGGTAAATAGAATTACATCTTATCTACTTCTCCTAAGCTAGTTTTGAGGGATGCTATTTAATGGTAAATACCTGACAACTTCTTTTCCAACAAGAAGCAATTTTTGCAAGATAACAAACTGAATTCCTTCAAAGCATGACCTGCGTATAAGGTTCCACGAACTGCACACCGCGTCCATCACAAATGGGAGCCAAACGCCCACCCCACCCGCCCTTCAAAAAAAAAAAAAGAAAAAAAAAGAAGCTGCACATACATTTCTCAATGGTAATTACGAGTATGGTTTTCGTATAAATATTATTACAGTCACGTGTGTTTTCCAACTGCGCCTGTGCTCTTGAATATACCATTTCTTGTAAAGGAATGTTTTAATGACACTTGAGGCTGAAATTTACAGAATTACCGCTTCTGCTTTAGTTTAGACATATTTTAAAAAAAAACAAAAACCATGTTGCTGAGTACCCTACCCCAGACAGCTGGTACCCCAAAAAGTGCCTAGTTTTGCCACTGGTTTCAGTTTCAGACAGATATGTCATAAAATGTTAAATAATTGACGTTTTAGCTTACCCAACTCCAGAGAAGAGGCGACACAAGAAGAAAAGACCGTAGGATGGCATGAATGACCCGATAGTGGCAAACGCTGCGTTGGTGGTGAGGGCGGATATCAGTGTGAGTTTTCTGCCAACCCTGTCAGCAAGACTGCCCCACATAACGGCGCCTAGGATCATCCCAGCAAACGCAATGGCCCCTGAAAATAGAATTTAAAAATACAGCTTGTGTAGTGGATATCAGTACAAATTATCTGTATCATATACCAGTGTATGTCATCGCATGTTGCCTTGTTTAAAATTTGGTAAAGGTTGGTCCAGTAGTAACTGTTTTATCGTGCTTTCAGAAGAAGATAGAATACTTTGTGAAGGCCCTGTGTCTGTAGCCGAATGTGAAAAGGCTTTTGATCGTATGTCGAACGGTAAAAGCCCTGGTTGTGATGGTTTGAGTCCGGATTTGTATAAAACCTTTTGGCCGCAATTAGGGGGCTTGTTAATACAGACGTTTAATTATGCTGCCGAACAAGGTGAGCTTTCGCAGTCCTAAAGGCGAGGTATTATAACCCTTCTGCAAAAACGTGGTAAAAAACCAGAGCTTTTTAAAAACTGGAGGCCAGTATCCCTCACAAATGTTGACTACAATTCTCACTAAAACCTTAGCAATAAGAACAGAAAATATTTTGCCAAAACTGATCCACGAGAATTAAAGTAGTTTTGTTAAGAGACGCTACATAGGAGAAAATATTAGGCTAATCCAAGATGTCATTAATAAAGTAAACAAGAAACAACAGGCAGGTCTGCTTTTGCTCTTGGATTTCGAAAAAGCATTCGACAGTATCGAGTGGAAATTCATGCATAAAGTATTGGAATATTTTCATTCTGGTGTTTCGTTTCGGAGATGGGTAGCTACGTGTTATAATAATAACTCTAGCACTGTTATAAACAATGGTTATTCGTGTGGCTGTACAACGTGGTGTTAGACAAGGGTGTCCATTGTCGACAACGCTGTTTATTTTATGTGTTGAGCCTCTGGCCCAATCAGTTAGAAATCACACATCACAGGCCCAAAACTCGCTAATTCAGAGTATAAGATCTCTCTTTTTGCAGATGACGCAACGTGTTTGTTGAAAGACGTGTACTCTCTCGGTTATGTGTTAGAACTTACGGAGCCGTTCTCGAGATATTCTGGTTTAAAAGTTAACATAGAGAAATCTCTGCTGGTATATATAACAAAACCGGAGCCTGTTTTTAATTTAAAGGTTGCTTCGGGTAGCTTCAATATGTTGGGTATTGAAGTAGGTCATGCAACGGAAAAGTGTAACAAAGTAAACATTTTGGATAAGATAACAAAACTTGCAATACGTTTGAATTTATGCAGTCAGAGGGGTCTTACACTGCTGGGGAAAGTTAACATATCTAAAACTATGGGACTGTCAAATTTAATATACAGCTTGAGTAACGTCTCTTGTGCACACGCAGATCTGGCCCGGGCCCAGTCGTTGATAAATGCTTTCATTTGGTCCAATAAACCCAGTAAGATCAAGCATAAATCCTTGATTGGGGACTTTGATGCAGGGGGTATTCGATCACCAGAATTAATTGTTATGCAAAAATCGTTAAGGTTGGCATGGTTGTCCAGACTGTGGGTTAAAAACCTTAGCAATGCCATAATACATAGTGAATTTGACGAATACGGGGGATTGCCCCTTATTTGCACTCGAATTTCGACGGACGCTGGAAGTTTTCAAATAGCCTCCTTTTATAAAGAGATGTTACTCTATTTTAGTGAATTGCATAACCAAGACCTATACTGCGGTGTATTATGCAACAATAAGGGAATAACCATTGACGGCAGGTCACTCTACTGGAAGTACTGGCACGAAAAAGGCATACTGTATATTAAGGACCTATTAAGTAAAGATAAAAAATTGCTTTCGTTGACAGAGCTCCAAGCTAGATATGACTTGCGTGTCAATTTTTTTACTGTATAATGATCTGAAAATATCTATCGGCAAATGGTTAAAACACAGGAAGAAGAATAGATATATTACAGATAATTATAAAGTGGATTGCTCTGATCCAGTCTTTAGGATACGTGACTCGTTAATCAACATGAAGAAAGCTAAGTGTAAGGATTTCTACATGGTATTGATAAATAAAATTGTAAAGCCTCCGGTAAGTATTATGTTCTGGGCGAAGGCAGGTATGCTAGAAGAATCACGGATTCTACGTAGCTTGCTACGTTGCAGAAAATATACTAAAGAAACCTATCTTTTGGCCCTGCAATTGAAACTCATTCATAATATAATATCAACTAACAAGAAGAAAAAGGACTGGAAAATTTTAGAACCCGATGCATGTAAGTATTGTAACACTCCGGATACGATAATACACTTCTTTCGGGACTGTCAAAAAGCCAGAGAAATTATAAGAAGATGCTTAAGCATATTGAAGCTAAATTCTTTTAATTTTGAGAAATGGGACTTTTTACTTGGAAAAGATAATATTACAGAGGATAACCTCTCTACGTTAATAAAATACCATATATATCAGTTTAGAGTCAATGAGGAAAATTTTTACGAGAACGTGTTTATTAGAAACGCAAAATTACGATATTACGCAGACATACAAACATTATCTGAAGATAAATTAAAATTGAAATGGACCTATTTTGGCGAAGTGTTTTCTAACTTAGAAGCGGATTTGATATATTGATAGATGGTCGTGACTCATTTATAAGTTGTTATGTTTGTTTGTTTTCCTCATAATCGTGATTTTTGATAAGCAAAGTTATTGTTAGAAAACGCCGCGTTTGTGAAAGATGCATATATATATATATATATATATATATATATATATATATATATATATATATATATATATATATATATATATATATATATATATATATATATATATATATATATATATATATATATATATATATATATATATATATATATATATTGTATTGTAAGTGCTTCTTATAGTTTATGCCCACGCAGCGCATACTCGAATAAGGCTGTGCACAATAAAATTCCCTTAAAAAAAGCAACAACAAAAAACAAAAAAGAACTGTTTTATCGTGCTGACAATAAACTTCGATAAAAAATCGAAGATGGCACCCATTGTTACCCTGAACTTAGGTCTAGGACAAACTAAAAATAACGTGCACTTACCCACTATGGTAGCTCACCCATATACCAAGTATCTAAACAAATGATTAGCTGGCGAGTAATAGCCAGCAAAGGACGGACAGAAGGATGGACGGACAACACACAAACCTACAGCCCCTCCCTCCTTCGAGACTAAAGCTGGGGCTGAAAATAAATTAAGCCTGATACGCATAAGAGATAATAAAAAAACGCAGTTCTCGGGAACAATATGTGTCTATCGCCTGTGGAGCTTAAAAATTAACGAACGGCACATTCCAGCCAGTCTCCCCTTCTCTTCTGAACATTTGTTGCGAAGCCGTCCTCTAGATGTTTCAGCAGGCTGTAGGAAGGGCATGTGTCAGCTTGATAAGTCTAGTCTATGCTCGGCTTCTTTTCACAGGGGCAATATCGCATTACGACACCCACGGGAATGTATACAGCTATCTCGAGCGAGGCTAAAAATAGCTCTCAAGCCAGTACTTGTTACAGGGTAAAAACCTTCCTGGACAAACAATTGTGAATAATTCCTGAGATAATCAATGGCAAGGCTCTGCTCAGAAAAAAAAAGAATTGGATTAACTCACTTGAATAGGCATCAGAAAATAGCCAAAGAAAGATTTAATATCATCTTAATGTCAGGAAAAGAACTACATCCAAACAAGCAACGATGAATCCGACGAATTGTTTTTATGAGCAGAACAGCAAAAGAGAGACTGGTTTTGTTCCATATCGATGTGCGGAGGGACTTTTCTCGTCGGTCAATGTGAACACTGCCAAAATAAGCATTGTCATATCGAAGCGATGCCTCCCACACATCTAAAAAAAGATCCAATCTCGAAGTCAATTTCCCAAAACACAACAGTCAATGGACTCGTGGTAAAATTATGTGTCGTATCATACACAGATTTATTCCATAAACTGGGATCAAATTCTGAAAGGTCTTGATTGGCATCATTGTGCAGGCATGGATCGAGTAGAGTGGATCATAGTATCGCTCACTGGGAATGAAGCACATGGTGCCATTGCCAGAAAAAAAGACCAAACCATGGCTGTTAAATGTTACAATGCAAGAAGCGTGTGAGCTATGCCAACCTCTCATTTTTTCACTTTATATATATTCTGCGCATTTTGACCCCCCCCCCCCCCCCTTCAATTACACACTCGAAGCATGACCATGATATACTAGAAATGTCAGACTTCTGTATACAGTCGTTCTCATGTTACATGTACGTTTCTCTGTCGACGCCTACAAGGCTGCAAGATAAACGCTGCTTCCAGTTTCATTCCAGCATGACCGCTCCTTTAAAAAAAAATGACGTTATTTGTTTTCTTCCCCTTTCTTCAACGCCTGCTAGTCCGATATCTTTCAACTCTTACTAAATAGTGTAGTTGATGCTTTTTTTGCTTTACCTAGCCAGCCTTTCATTGGTGCGGTCATGCAGAATTCCTTCTCCGATCCGGGCAGTATGTAAGCCATCATGAGTAGTTCTATCCCGTCCCCAATCAGGGCCAGACCAAGAATGCCGTACAGAATCCACTGCAAGCGGCCAAACCCGACCACCTGTCCAGTGCAACAATCATAGTCAATGCTCGAATGTTTTATCATAAAATTAATAATTTCATGCAAAATATTGAAATATTATGCAGTTTAGTCAAGCTTTTCTTTTCGATTTATATAGATTTAGATATTAAATTTAATTTTATATCTATTTCATTTAATTGAAACTCGGATATTTAAAATTCAGTTCCAGATGTCTAAGAGCTAATTTTAAACAATAATCATCTAAGATTTCCTCAATGTCGGCGGAAGTCGGATGACATAAATGTTACACGTGATGCCAGCATAGGAAAGAGAAAGACAGCAGAATGGAGTGGTTCCCAACATGTCATCAAAGGGCGGTATGGACACACATACAGACTGGTTCCCAACATGTCATCAAAGGGCGGTATGGACACACATACAGACTGATTCCCAACATGTCATCAAAGGGCGGTATGGACACACATACAGACTGGTTCCCAACATGTCATCAAAGGGCGGTATGGACACACATACGGACTGGTTCCCAGCATGTCATCAAAGGGCGGTATGGACACACATACAGACTGATTCCCAACATGTCATCAAAGGGCGGTATGGACACACATACAGACTGGTTCCCAACATGTCATCAAAGGGCGGTATGGACACACATACGGACTGGTTCCCAGCATGTCATCAAAGGGCGGTATGGACACACATACAGACTGATTCCCAACATGTCATCAAAGGGCGGTATGGACACACATACAGACTGGTTCCCAACATGTCATCAAAGGGCGGTATGGACACACATACGGACTGGTTCCCAGCATGTCATCAAAGGGCGGTATAGACACACATAGGGACTGGTTCCCAACAGGTCATCAAAGGGCGGTATGGGCACACATACGGACTGGTTCCCAACATGTCATCAAAGGGCGGTATAGACACACATAGGAACTGGTTCCCAACATTTCATCAAAAGGCAGTATGGACACACATACGGAATGGTTCCCAACATTAGGGTTGGGTATCGCGGCGCAATCTGTATCGCGATACGTATCGCGATATTGGCTGTGTATCGCGATACATATCGCGATATTTTGAATGCTTTTAAAGTGCAAAAATGCAGCTGTTTTATGGCTTTATTTCCAGGAATTGTAACACTTACCTACAGCATTGATCACTTATAGATAATGGCGTTATAACAAATACAAAAAGTATGTTGGCAATGGTGGTTTCGGATGCCATCAGTGACATTAATCCCATTACACAAACAGCAAATGTAACTAAATTTTAAGAATGTCTGTTTGATTGAGTGTCTAAACTTAAATGTCTGATTGGTATATTTTTAACTCGAACTTTCAACAGTTCTGTATTTAAAACTGAAACAACAACACAGCGTCTACTCTGACATTGAATCGCAAAATGTCACATGTTCTTTTTATCAAGTTGCCATTCAATTATCCAGTCAGTTCATATCCAATATAGCAAAAAATTATCCATGTTCTATCACACTATAATTGGCCAACTTACATGAAAAAATATCGTGAAAATATATCTGAAACGAAAAGCAGCCGAATATAGTGTGTAAAACGATGAACAGCAGCATTGCAAATATCAGTCGTTAGCATATCACCAAAAAATATTGAATTAAGCATGCAGCGGAAAATATCGAAAAATATCGATATTTCAAAATTCGTATCGCGATACGTATCGTGAGAAAACATATCGCGATATATCGCTGTATCGATAAATATCGCCACCCCTACCCAACATATCGTCAAAAGGCAGTATGGAAACAGATACGGAATGGTTCCCAACATCTCATCAAAGAGCGGTATGGACACACATAGGGACTGGTTCCCAACATGTCATCAAAGGGCGGTATGGACACACATACGGAATGGTTCCCAACATGTCGTCAAAAGGCAGTATGGATACACATACGGGGTGGTTCCCAACATGTCATCAAAGGGCAGTATGGACACAAATAGGGAATGGTTCCCAACATGTCATCAAAAGGCAGTATAGACACACATACGGGGTGGTTCCCAACATGTCATCAAAGGGCGGTATGGATACACATACCTGCATGGCGGCTTCATGAGTGGTACCCAACATGTCATCAAAGGGTAGTATGGACACACATACGGAATGAAGACCAACATGTCGTCAAAAGGCAGTATGGACACACATACGGAATGGTTCCCAACATGTCATCAAAGTGCGGTATGGACACACATACGGGGTGGTTCCCAACATATCATCAAAGGGCAGTATGGATACACATACGGACTGGTTCCCAACATGTCGTCACAGGGCGGTATGGACACACATACCTGCATGGCGGCTTCATGAGTGGTACCCAACATGTCATCAAAGGGCGGTATGGCGCAGGGCGAGTCTGGTCGTGACTTACCGACCCCTGTTGTCTTCTCGTCCGCTGCACCTATCCAACAAGGCGTTTGTTTATTATGAAATATGGTACTGTGAAAACAACAAGGACCTCTAATATGTAAACAGATCGGCGTGATATTGAAACCAAATTAAACTCAGAAGCACATATTATAAAATGCGACACGCAACTTTACAGCATTTATAGAGTCGTGTCACTTAAGTGATAATTTCTTGTATGAACATTATGCTATGATAGTGTCTTGTATGAACATCATGCTATCATCGGTGCTGAATCTCTTGCATGAACAATATGACGGTTGCTGTATCTTTTATGTGCCAGACCTTGACGCCGTTGTCCATCTTCCACCTTTCTATTCACCTGGCTGTCGTCTGACACCTGGCATGGCTCCGTAGTGGACCCCTGGTATAGCTCCGTAGTGGGGGTAGTAGCATGATTGCTGGGTGTGACTATGTCCTCATCGGGTGAGGAATCTTCTTGACGGGGCTGTGTGTACTGCTGGGACGGTCTTGTAAACAGGGAGAGCTCTTCCGAATTGTCACGAGACATTATCCCCTGAAATTTGCGGTCTTATTTGGTATTATTTATTCAAAGGCCTTTCTCATAGATACTGGGGCACAGAGTATATCAGACAGAATGTCACGAAAAATACCGGTAAATTCAAGGCCAAAAATTTGCTCTATCTCTAAACGCCAACTTCCGGTTTGGGGCTCGAAAGTGACCTGGAGGTCAAGGGCACCGGAAGTTATACCTTAAGTATCGTCGTAAAGGGGGTGGAGGTCGAAAATGATGTCAGAATTGCTCTATCTCTTACCGTTTTCGAGATAAATCATTGTTTTTCTTAAATAACGTTTTTCGCGATTTCAAGGTCATGGTCAAGGTCAAGGTCAAACATTTTTATCGGTTGCTTCAGATCACATCGCCCTTTATATATGTGCCAAATTTGGCTTTTCTAGCTTCAGCCGCCTTGCAGTAATTGTCTGAAAACCGTTTGAGCTTTTTCGCGATTTAACCTTGACCAATAAGGTCAAGGTCAAAAATTTTTATCAGGTGCACCACTTCAGATGACCCTCCATACATGTGCCAAATTTGGTTGGTCTAGCTTCGGCAGTCTTGGAGATGTCTGGAAACCGATTCGGCGGAAGAAGAAAAAAAATATAAAAAAGCGAGAAAAAAAATAGGTGAAGAATTCGAGGCAATCCATCCCCATTTGGCATTTTCAATGCCAAGTGGGAATAAATTCGCCTCATACACTCCCTGCGTCACAAACACAAAAACTAGCTCTGGCCTTAAATTGTAAATACACATTTGACCTTTTTCATTGTGACTCTTCAAGATTTCTACCAACGCAAAAGAGATGTTTCTGTAAGTACAACGCCGAAAATCAATGGTTGAAATCCTAGGAGACCCCCTCTCGACAGTAATGAACAAATACCATAAATTGTTTATGTCAGTTTTGAGTGCCAGAACCCTCCGTTATTCCCATCTCATGCATCATTTTTTAATGGAACAGACACACCAAAGAACCAAAGAAGCTGGCGATTTAGATATCTAGCATCTGACAAAAAAAAATTAGAAAGATCTCCAAACTGTCTTTTTGTAAAAAGAACAGACAGGTTGAGGATCTCGAATATTATCAAATTTGTCTTGATAGTTGAGCCAAAAATTTATGAAGGAAATTAGAGTGGGGATGAGGTGGGGTTTTTTTTTGCGATGGTAGTGGTTAGCGTTTGGCGGATTTCGCCGGATTTATACTCAAGCTCAACACATGCAGCATAGCTGAACTAGGGAGTAAATAAAATAAAAGTCATATTCGATATCGCTGAATGAAAATTTTTTGTACTGTTCTCTTATTTAACACGGCAAAAAAATGAATAAATAAGTAAAATAATAATAAAAAAGACGAAAGCTGGTTTAAGAAATCCCTCGGTTAAGAGTGTAACAATTTTCAAGCGTAGCAGAGTGGCATCCTTTGCCAGCTTTGACTTGGAAAAATGTAATCTGATTGGTCGATTTCCAAGTAGTCATTTTTAATGTTGACCGGAACGCAAAAATCGATAGATATTTGTTATATATTTGTTATTTCTAATAAAAAATGCCAGTTAAGTGATGAAATAAAGCATATGCTAACTTATTTCGTGACTTACTGTAACTGGTCAACAGTATCTTCATGTTATCTCAACATAAGTCAATATCTACCAGATGTGCAACAGGTAATACAGGAAATATATAAATAAAATATGTATGGCTCAACATTCAGAATACCTTTCATTTATATTTGTAAGTTATCTTTAACTCATTCAGGTAAATACACATGTTAAATAATAAACATATCTAAATCGATTAAATGTATGTTTAATCATTTAGTTATATATTCACATGTCATACAATTGGAATAAAATCAGCATTTTTAAGCGGATCTACATTAGTTTCTTACATGACGTTCATGCTATTTTCGCGACTTACACGCCTCATACTGTACCAATTATTACGCAGCTCAAGAGATTGTGATCCGAATTGAAGATCACATCAAAAATTCATACAATGGTATACAGAATAACCTTCTGTGAGGGTAATATGTATTGGGAAAAAAATGGCATTGTATTAAATACATGTGCAGTGCTGCAAAGCTTTTAAAACTAGACCGAATTTCGCTACACGTAGCGAAATAGTACCCACTTGCAATGGCAGAGACACGACATATTTGGTCAAAGACACATTTTTCAGTGTTTCAACATAATTGTCAGCTTCCGGATTATTATCTTAGACGAGGCCATCGAAGTGAATATAATGTAACCTCATTTGGGCACAAAAAAATCAAGTTCAGTTTTCTAACCGTTTTTGAGATACTGGTCAACTTGCAGTTTTTGACCTTGACCATGATAGAGGAGGTCAAGATCACCGAGGCACCCCTTATGTAGCGTTGTTTAGGACCAAAGGATCGAAAATGGGCTCAAAATCGCTCTATCTCTAACCGTTTTTGAGATAATAGTCAACTTCCGGTTTTTGACCTTGACCGTGACCCAGAAGGTCAAGGTCACCGAGGTACCTCTTATGTTACGTTGCTTAGGCCCAAAGGGTCGAAAATGAGCTCAAAATCGCTCTATCTCTAACCGTTTTTGAGATAATAGTCAACTTCCGGTTTTTGACCTTGACCGTGACCCAGAAGGTCAAGGTCACCGAGGTACCTCTTATGTAACGTTGTTTAGGCCCAAAGGGTCGAAAATGAGCTCAAAATCGCTCTATCTCTAACCGTTTTCGAGATAATAGTCAACTTCCGGTCTTTGACCTTGACCGTGACCCAGAAGGTCAAGGTCACCGAGGTACCTCTTATGTAACGTTGTTTAGGCCCAAAGGGTAAAAAATGAGCTCAAAATTGCTCTATCTCTAACCGTTATCGAGATTATAGTCAACTTCCGGTTTTTGACCTTGACCGTGACCCAGAAGGTCAAGGTCACCGAGGCACCTCTTATGTAACGTTGTTTAGACCCAAAGGGTCGAAAATGAGCTCAAAATCGCTCTATCTCTCACCGTTTTCGAGATGAGTCTACCTGTCGTTGAGGACGCGTGAAATCACGTGACCTTTGACCTTGACCCTCAAGGTCAAGGTTAGTGATGAAAGTTTACCCTTTACTGGGTACGTTTTATGCATTCACACTCGGATTTTAGCACCTTTATGGCTACTTTTCGTGATTAATAGGTGTTTCCAAAAATATTTTGACCTCAATTTGACCTTGACCTCTGAGGTGCAAGGTCAAAAAATTTTACGGATTTGACGACAACTCATTACCCTCTATGTCTCTGCCACATGCCGCCTTTTTACGACAAACGCTGTAGGAGGAGTTTTCTGGAAACCACTTTGAGGTCAGAAAAACTTTGACCTCAATTTGGCCTTGACCTTCAAGGTCAAGGTCAAAAAATTTTGCGGATTTGACGACATCTCGTCACCCTCTATCACTGTGCCAAATTTCATCGCCCTACATCAAATAGCGTAGGAGGAGTTTTCTGGAAACCTCCGTGACGGAAATAAAAAGAGAAAAAAAAAGGAAAAAAAAAAAGGGCAGAAATTTCGAGAAAAACTACAAACTTATTCCCATTTGCAAACGAAGTTTGCAAGTGGGAATAAGCCATAAAGCTTACCCCCAATAAAAGGGCCATCCGAAGCTTTCAGACATAGTGGCTGATACTGTTGTTAGATTTATTAGTTGCTTTTACCCACATTAAGGAATGGTACATACCTGTATCCCGGGTTTAGTCCGTAGATAGTCCCACAAAAACTCTGCTTGCTTGTTATGACGTTATTCTGTGGATATTTTATCCATATTTTGTAGTCGTCACGAAGCCGAAGTATTTGTTACTGCCACTGTTTTTTTTTTGCATATACTGATGGAGCCAAATATGTGATATCTGACTTTTAAAGAATCAACACCATTCATGAAGTATTCATGTAACTGTTTGAACAGGCGTGGACGCTTTTATTCTAATTGATTACCAACTAGCCATTATATCTAAGAATTGTACATAATGCATTAAACAATTGCGAGGTGCTAACAGCGCAGAATATCCATAAATGCCCCACACCACCAAAGCAAATTGGAGGCTGTATTAATGTTGGTTCCTGTAACAACAGCCAGAAACCAGACCGTCACTCTTTCGCTTGAGACGTATTTTTGGCCTAACTGCAAATTGCTTGCATATGCTATTGATCTTTTTTGTGTGCCGGTGAAATGCCAATAACCGCCATTTACATCGTGCCACCCCTACCCCCCATAAAAAAGCAAAAAATTTACCACTAAGGAGAAACTGATGATCTTCACATGTCTTTTTTTTTTTTTTTTTTTTGCATATGGTACAAGGCATTACAGATTGTTTTGGTCAATGGCATAGTAGTTAATCGCAAAAGGCGAGGAAGAAAATGACCTTGTTTATCATCTCCCGGTGGAACAGGATGCCATCCTAGGATATCTTGGCCCCCTCTAGGATAACTCCCCCCTCCCATGAAGCTAAGTTGTACTAGGATGTCTTGGTTCCTTGTTAATACAAACAAAAAACAGAATGTATATTTTATATATTTAATTTCTTACGACACTGAAACTTGTTCAGTAAATGCGACCATCATCGTACAAAACGAGCAAATAAAATAAAATCACAGCACCGTAAGAGTTCAGATTACAGTTTTATATTTCAAAAACCGGGATGTAATGTTCGTTTATATTTCAAGTGTATATTTGCCTTCTTGCCTTCCTAGGTTCTGTCAAGGGTTTCAAAGCGTAACCATGAGATTTGTAGGTGAGCCACTTGTAAGTGTGTGTGTGTGGGGGGGGGGGGGAGGGTTCAAGATATCGTGGCGGGGGGGGGGGGGAGCAAGATCCCAAACACTCGCGTAACGTCGGGCCGACGTCGGAACGGTATAAACCAGGTCTTAAAACGTCGGCATCGGCTTCGATGCATCGGTAATGCATCGGTTATAGGTTGGCAATAGTCGAATTTCCATTTTTCCCCATTCGTCGGAAGTTCATCGGTTACCGACGTTGACCCGATGATTATTTTCCTCAGTTTAATAGATGTTGGCAAATATTCATCGGGTCGACATCTTTTCCGGCGAACTTCCTACCAATTGGGATTTTTTCTTAAATATTATATTCATATATTATACGTATTTTTCAATGCATATATTATACATATATTTTTATGCATTGGTTATACGTTGGAAATATATAAACTTCCGACCAATTGTAAAAAAAAATTGAAACGGATATTGCATACGTATATTTGATGTATTTAATTATACATATATTATACATATATTTGTATATGTTGGCCCAACGTCTGACATAGACGGACTTCCGACGGAACAAAACCTGTTTTTGAAAAAAATATTACTGATGTATAACCAACGCATTACAATAATCGTATAATATACAAATATATCACTGCGTCGGCTATACGTCGGAAATATACCGAATTCCGACGGAACTTTATTTGTTTTATTTGAGATATTACAAGCATGTAATATGCGTACAAATATATACGTATATTATACATATAGTTATATTGGTTGGTGAAACGTCGGAAATATACCGATTTCCAATGGATCTCTAAATTTGTGTATTTCACGCATAACTTGAAATGAAAACTTTAATGTTCTATATATATATATATATATATGTATATATATATATATATATATATATATATATATATATATATATATATATATATATATATATATATATTGTGTTGTGTACGAGTGCTCCACATATTCCACAGCGTCGGAAAAAAAGATGCCGATATTGCCAACGCGTATTATACGTATTTTTTAAACGTCATATTTTCCTATGTATAAACGATGTCGGAAATACATCGGAAAAAAGATGCCGATATTGCAATCGTATATTATACGTATTTTTTATACGTCTATAAAACGCATATTTTCCGATGCTTATTCGGCGTCGGAAATTTATCGATTGGCGTTTTGTAGGGGACATTATGAAGAATCAATAGTGGAGCATTATGAATATACTTGAAAATTATCATTTGCCTGAATAAACTACCCCTCAGCAAACATAAAGGAGGAAAAGACAAAACAAATACTAAATTTAAAAGCGCCAACGGTAACAAAAAACGAAAATGTAAGAAGTAAACTTTTTGGGACGAAATAGAAACATTAGACCACTTAATTACACTGCCGAGGCAGCCCAGCCGCCGTGGAGTAGAGGTATGTTCCGCGCCTAGGGTGCAAGAGGTCCTCGGTTCAAACCCGAGTAAGTACTAGTGTTCAGTTGCAATATATAAATATGCTATGTTGTATATTAATATGCTATTGCGTATGTATGAATATGTGACTTATGAATGGTTGGTAAGGGGTCAATGGGTCAGTTAAGGTTAGAAACAATTATTTTTTTCAAATGCGCACACGCATTTTTATACGTCTAAAAAACGCATATTTTCCGATTGTCACTTGCTCGGAAATGCTTTGGAAAACCTCGGAAATATGCATTTTATACGTATAAAAATCATCGGAAGTTCGTCGGAAATACATCGGAATATAAACGTATAACCGACGTATAGCCGACGGTTGGTATCCGACTTCGAAGAATTAGTAGGGATATTTCCGACGGTGGCCCGACGTATTAAAGATATATCGGCCCGATGTATATCCGATGTACGAAGCCGCTGTATCTATTATGCGTCGGGCCATAGTTAATCCTATGTGCAACCGATACATCGGCCGACGAAGTTGCCGATATTGCTGATCTAATATAGATGTATTTTAGACGTTACGCGAGTGTTCGGGATATCCTATACTTAGCCAAGCTGGCTTTGCACATTTTGAAATACACTGAATATCTTGGCCGGGGGGTAGGGCGGGCAAGATATCGTCGGAGACGGGCCGAGCCACTAAAATCACAAATAAAACGATCTAAAATATTTAGTTAAAAAGTATACATATATAGTAGGAAAGAAATCGACACTCCGGCAGCTTGAGTAAAATTTATAAGTAAAAACGAATTACCCGAAAGACAAGAATGGTACTGGAAATGGCCTTTCTGAGGATATAGTTTGCGCTCGCGTTTTCGGCCCTCGCATTTTAATACAAGATACATTGAAACGCTTCAAAGTAGCAACTTATGAGTTGTTAATATAATTTTATGTCATATTAACGTTTTGTATGGCAATTCTTTTATACTGAACACTTTCCATACAACTCCGACAAACAAAAGATAATGTACAGAATATTTAAATTTTTGTATCTACACTACAATTACCTGCTTTAGAATAGCATTTTCAACGAAATTTAATTGCACCAAGATCTCATTAACCTGAGATATTCAGTACACTCAGCAAGGAAGAATTTCTATTTGGTACAGTAAATGCAGCAGTAAACATGATTACGCTCATCATTAAACAGTATGTCTGCCATGCTAGAACCTATAAGAAAAATCTATGTTTAACGGTAATTCTACATTCAATTTATAAACGGATTATAATTGATAAGAAATCACAATCTTGTAAAATATTTCAGATAAATATAATCAATTTCCAGAGTTAGTTCATCAAAGTGAAAATTATTTATTTCATAACGTTGCTCACAATTTATAACATTTTATGATTAGTAACGTATTATCAAAATGAATAATAGTATTTGTGTGTAAGGGTGTGTGTGCGTGTGTATGTTTTTAGGGGGTATGGATAGCAATATTTGTTCCTGGTTGTAGCCTTTGGTAACGAGGGTCTGTGATAGTGGCAGTTCGAATGAATGTGGATTGAATAAATGTCGTGACGTTATTGTGAAATGTTCCGTGTATTATGCTCTTGTAAAATATCAGTCATTTATTTGTAAGAAAAATAAACGATCAATAAAAAAAAACAAAAAAAAAAAACAAAAAAAAAAAAACCAAAACAAAAACAATACAATAAAAACAAAAACAAAAACAAAACAAAAAAAAAAGAGATCTCATTGACCTGAGGAACTGAAAACCGCACTCTCTTGCAATTTCAATGACGTTTGCAGAAAACACAGCCGAGATTTTAATCAGTAAACTATGCAACGTATCACTATCACGTGTGAGCTCCGTGTGCGTTACCAAGGGCTTGAACTCCATGTTGCATATTGAGCACATGAGTCGATTGATTCTCAACTGTGTGTAATGCTGCCACTCTTTGATTAACGCTTGTTGAATTTCTGCATGATTTCTCGGAGGAGGGTGTCTCTCTCGTTTCCAAAACATCCCAGAGGTATTCCAGCGGTTAGATATCTGGAGAATGTGGTAGCCATGGCATGTTGACGTTAGAACATATAGTGCAAACTGTCGCTAGCAACATGTGGTCGCGCGTTATCTTGCATGAAAATCGTGTTATTGTTTTGCTGCATATAGGGCACCATCTGCCCAGTAAGTACGGTGTCGAAATACCAATTTGTGATCAGATTGCCAGCAATGATCAGGAGCTGCGACATTTTTTCAGTCAAACTTTAGTTTGCAACAAGCCATGACCGAGCGGAAGCCAAATCTGTCAATTTGGTAAACGCGCTATGGAACGTATCGCTGTTCGATTTTCCAAATTACGCGCTGCCTGGTGTCATGTCGGTATAAAATATACTTTCTTTAGTTCGTCAGTACACCGGGGATTATTCTAATGTTCCAACAACGTTTGATAGACACCGCACCTGACGTTATTTTAAATCAGCTCTTGAGTGGTTACGGCAATCGAAAAAACGCCCAGTGGACGATGTTAGATAGTCATCGTACATCAGAAATCGGCGTTATATCAACGCTAGAATATCTACTGAGATAAAACATGTCAAAAGCTGTGTTTCGCAGAGATTTGATGCAAGTGACATTACTTCTAACGTAGGTCTGCCGCAGTCTTAATTTTTAAGTCTGTACTAAGCTAAGAGCTAGTTTAATTTTGCAGTACTGACATTTGATCTATAGACAATTGTTCTAGCAGCAATTGATCTAAACGGACAGGGCACATCAACTGAGCTATTTTCTCGAAACGTTTTTTTTTTTGCCTTTTATTATTTTCAAAATGAAATCAGTGTAAATTCTCACTTTATTTTTCCTTTAAACCAGATCAACGAGTCTGTAGCATAAATTTTAGAGCTCTGTTTTTAAGATTGTTAAAGCAGAGCGCTTGGAATTTCAAAGCTCTTCAAAGCACATAAAACACTTGAGGATATGCCAACTACTCCGGAATTAATCCAAGACCAATGCACACATAGCTGGTTCACAGAATTGCTGTGCACAAAAATAATCCCCCTGGCACCTGTTAATGCTAGGGGGCCTAAACAGATGGAGTTACAGGCGCGGTAATTTCTGGACTAATCTTTCACTTCGGAGTTCATATAATACTCCTCTACACAGAGTAAGTTCACAAAATTTAATGCTGTGCAGAAATGCAAAACCCCTTAATTTCTCATGTCAAGCACTGTCTGAACTCTCACAGTTACGGGGTCATTATTCCTTGGGCTTATAGTATCTTGATTACCACGTGGATGTTAATTTTCATTTACACCAACAACACCACTTTGTCCTGTCTCAATATTGCGTATGTCCACTATTAGTATTGAGAATAGCTTGGATTCTTCTGGACACTGGCGTCATCAATGCGTTGATCTTGTACTGGTGATAACGATCCCACTCCTCAATAAGTGCTTGGCGGAGTTCTGCGTGATTTCGCAGAGATGGTTGTCTGGCCCGTATTTGGCGATCTAGATGATCCCACAAATGTTCAATAGGATTAAGATCCGGTGAATATGGGGGCCATGGAAGCAGCTAAACCTTGTTTGTCATAAGGTACTGCTGGCACATATGAGCGACGTGCGGACATACATTATCGTGCATAAAAATGGCGTCTGGATTCTGCTGTACATAGGGGACAACTTACGCACATAATACGGGGCCAAAGTAGCGATTAGCCGTCAGGTTACCACCAATAACGAGGAGCTGTGAACGCCAGCAAAAGCATATTGCGCCCCATACCGTAACAGAGCCACCAACCAGACTGATCAACTTGTCGTACGCAGGATGTGGTGTAAAGTTCTCCAACACGCCTGTATACTCGTGCACGACCGTCTGCACGATACATTTGATATCAAGATTCATCAATGAATATCACATGTCACCAATTGGGGTGTCTACACACTCCTTGGCTATAATTGCGGCTCAGTGAATGCGATTTTGACGTAGGTGGGCGTTTGTACAGGATACCAAACAGTGGCCGCCAACATTGCATTGCATGCTCGCGGAGGCGATTAATTACCGTTTGGCTTGATATGCGTGGGTTGAGTGCAAGGAGTTTCGTTTGCAGTCATAACGGTAATGCGAAAGCAGTCGCGCAGATTGTTCGATTTTGTCGAGCGATCATTGCACGAGGTCGCCCGTTACGTGGTCTGTCCCAAGCGCTTCTGGCCTCCTCTGTACTGTATGGCCCTACACTCAACATGTCTATTGCTCGTCCCCTTTCTGTTCCAGAGAGCCGTGGTGTTTTATTCGTGGTTTTGGAACAAAATTGTCAAGCATTCAAACATAGGACTGTCTTTCAGAAAACTATAAACAGTAAAACAATAAACAGTACTTACACCCCAACATAAGCACGCCATGGCAGTACCTATGGTAACAATCACATCGTTTCGCCCCTACCTGGGTATTGAATTGATTTCTAAAAACTGCATGCACATAAACATGACCTAATAAATCAGTTGTCCAAATATGAAAACTTTATTCTTAAAAATAAAAACGTTATTCGGCTATACGTCATGATACTTTACGTACTAAATGAGGCACAAGGTAATAGTGTATACTGTATGCAGTTGATATGTTGCAATGTTTCATGTGGAAGAGCCAAATTCTTTCTTATTCTGTTCAATTCTGTTCTTAGCCATTGGTTCTCCCTTTAAACAAACCGAAACCGTCAAATCACAAGCTTGAACGAGACACAGAAACAAAACTAGGAAATTGCTTTTATGTAGTAGAAAGCGCTGTCATATTTTGTGAATACCAACATATTTAATATAAATAATGTTTTTTTTTGCTAAAATTTGTAATTGCTACTGTATGATAGGACTGATTTTATAGCATATTTGAAGTAAGTTATCATAATTAAAATATGGTTATAGATCTGTTCCTTAAAGGGTGGTTGGCGGTGACAGGTTGTTCAAAATAGAAAAGAATATGTACTTCATAGTTTTTTATTTGTTTTAATATGAAAGTGGTATGATAATTTGTCAAGAAGACCGTCAGGTGACATTCAGCGTCTGTTTGATCAAAGCTACCGCATAAAAAATTTTTCACCTGTAGATAGCATATTTGAGCATATCTGTGTTCACATTCAATATTTACTATCTCTTTAAATTTGTTAACTAAATACAAACTAAATACAAACGGTGGATTTATAAAACGATTTTTTGGACAAACACACACACACATATCTCAATAAAACTATGACTTTCACGAAAACTTACAAATAAGAAGACTTGTGCTTTATTGCGAGCCTTTTTCATTTCATTTGTGAAATAACCAGTACAGCCACAGATTTTTAATTATGATACGAAAAATCGATTATTTGTAAATACAAAATGATTGATGCAAATAGATTATCACACAGAAAAGTAAACATGTTAATTGACAGTGATTTCAGTACGGAACAATTAAACTGCGTTGAAGAAAAATGTTTAATTCGGCAAATGATTCCCGAAGACTTCGATGTACATATTGGCTTAGTTCAAATGTGCTCTAGCAACGAAGCCACTGCAGTTGTACCGTCACCATACAAGTAAACGCGTACCATGCTAATCATATATTCTGATATTACAGCTAAATTTTGCCGTTTCAAGCAGCACGCTCTTCGTTGACTTTCGGACAGTTTCGGAGGATCTTCGCACCTCAGAACATTGCTAAAAATCGAACTAGCTTGGATCATGTTTTTGTCTTGAAACGTTGATTCAAAGAAAAGAGGAATGTGGCCATTACTAATAAACCTCAGAAGCCTTTCATAAATTCGTTTTGTCCATACAAGGGGGTGGACTTGTGGAATCTCCCTTGCTGGATTCGATGTCAGTCCAAGAGAAAAAGCAAGAAAAAACAGAGCCGTCTTAAGCATGTAAGTGGTAAGGTAGTCTTCTATGTTGTGCACTTGCTTTTTAAATTTATCCATTACAGCGTTTGAAAAGAGGACGGAACGCCGTAACCCTTTTGTAAGCTTGAATCCTAATTTTAACTCTTTTGGTAAAGAACTAATAAGTTTATTTTCAACTATAGAAAAGGCCACAGGAAGGAGCGTGTCCTCTCCTCCGTGCAATGGATTTGGCTTTGTAAATAAATAAAACGGCCCATTAGCAAACCTACCAGCCAACTCTGTAACAAATGGCTGAAGATCAGTGATATAGAATGCGGGGACCAAATCAATACTAATTGGCATGTCTTTGAAGGAATTTCCTCGCCAGATTAGGCGCAGACTGTGAATCATTTTCCCTTCTGACTCATAAAACGGAGTTTCGATTGTAAGGTATTCGCCAAATGTTGGTGTAAACAGACTGACTATCGCATCAGTGAAGAGCTGCTGAAGTTTATTGTTCAGTGCTTGGGTAGAAAAACACCCGTGCCGCACAATGTCTGTCAAACTCAAGTTTCCATGATATTTGTCCTTGAGTTTCAGTTGATATAAAACTCCAGGGGCATAAGTGTCTCTATTGCAATCAAAGAATTTGACAAGTTTGGTAAAAAGCAGTAAGTAGTCAAATTCATTTGGTATGAATGGTCTGGTTCCTTCACTAGAACTGCCAACTCGTACAGGCTTGAATTCAAATATAGTGTCTTTAAACAACCGCGAAAATTCATGCAAAAACTTTGAAATCGTGATACGAACTAGCTGATACTCACTATGACTCTCCCAACGCTCTAGCTCATCGATCACCCAGTTGAACTCTTTTCTCCGATACTGACTTGTGTCACATACGCCAGAATGTTTTTTCACACCAGCAGAAAGTTTAGAGAGGAATCCATACCAAGACTTGAAATCACCGAAGGTTTTTGTTTGGCAGGGGTCTATATTTTTTTGCTCTTTCTGTGTTATGTCAAGGAGCATTTTTGAAAGTGCCTCATGTTGCATCGAACATTGTAGAACGGACATTTTTTTCTCTGGAAGAGACAGTGCAAGTAAGCTGGAAAGCTGAGGAGTTTGCTTAAGAATCACTTCTGCATGCTTGACCAAGCCTAGGTTAACCATTTGAAACAATATACGCAGGTCACGGTCGGAATTTCCTACTTCACTATCTTCAGAGTTTTTACCAGTACGCAAAGACTGCGATCTATACATAATATAGTCCGTATAGCAACTACTGACATAGTGTGCGTACGCTGGCTGCATGTACTCGATGGGATCCATATTATTTGTCCTTGCATAAATACTCAGGGCCGTTAAGTACAATCTATCTATGCAGTGAGCAATCGATTTGAGATTGTTGTTTATGGCACAAGTCATGAGTCTAGTGAGTTCAGCATTACACTGTATCACTTTGTTTACAACGTCATTGTTGGAAAGATGCTGTTCTATTTTAGACAGCAGGACTTTCCCTACTTCGACATATTTTGCTTTTAGGGCTTTCTCGGTAAACTGGAGCATAAAGGGAACAGCCTCACTCTTGTCGAAATCTTTACTTAAACTTGTTTTGTCTAAGAGTAATTCCAGCACATCGATTCTTCCCTGACTTGAGGCAAGAAAGATAAGCCCATAACTCCCCGGCAAACTTTGATTGATATACAGTGACTTTCGTAAATCAATGTTTCGTTGTGCTATAAGAAATTTTACGACATTTAACTGGCCTTCAACACATGCACTCTGTAGTGGTGTGAAGCGAACTCGAATATTCGAATAATCGTTAATATCAAAATATCCAAAGTCTATCAGTTCTCGGACTGATTCCACAAAGCCCGACTTACAAGATCGTTGTGTCAAAGTGACAAGTATTTTATCAGTCAACAGTCCCGTTCCCATGTAACGCATCTTATACTCAAGCAATAATAATAACAGAGCTCCTGAACCTACTGTTACAGCTGATACATAGATGGGACTAGCCACATGGTAGCTATACACCTGTGTTGCATCTATTTTTGAATGACCAAGCAGCATACTGACTGTTTTGAGATTGCCGGTATCTACAGCGTAAGTCATGGCGGTGGCATCCCGGCAGTCTTTTCTATTTACATCAATATTATCATCATCCAAAAGCAGTCTTACTATTTCTTCCTTCTGGTACTGACATGCTGCTTGTAATGGTGTCCAGGCAATTTCCCCACCTGCCGCATTGACATCGACCTGGCACACGCTTATTAGGTATTGGGCCAAATGTTTATAGCCATACTCGGCTACTACATGCAGAGCAGAGTATTCGCCTGCCATTTTGTGAGACTATGTCACCATCAACGTTTTTGGTACATTTGCTGTTTTAAGAGACCAGTATTTTGTGCACTATAAAGTAATTAAAGTTTTGTAGGTCTTGAGATCTTCTTCATATTCTGTTTATAAGTCACAGAAATGTTCTTGCAGGTGTATCAGAATCTGTGCATTTCAACTATCCTCTCCACTGATCACATATATCTGCACAAACATAAAACAATAATCCACTTGAGTTTACTGCATTCATTGCTTAAAGCATATGGCGATTACAATATTACTTTTGTGCCATTAATTTTATATAAAAGGCTTGCGAAAGATCAACGGCATAATCTTTTAGAGAATTATTGCTTTGCAAAACAAGTGTCGTTCAAAAAAAAAACCAACAAATAAAAAAAAGAAGTACATTTATATTATGCACGTATAACCCACAAATATAATTTTACATAAAGGTCAATGCAAGCTTATATGTAATTAGGCGCTGGTAAGTGGTTCCATTGGTTTCTAAAACATAAGGTAAATGAAATGACACTAATAACCAATGTTCTAACAAAACATTTAAGCATTAGCGGAAGTAACAATTTAAAAGTAACTTACTTGAATATCCTGGTCCAGATTAAAGACTAGATGTAATATCTTTGCCCAACCTGCATAACTTATCTAAATCGATTTCTGGCAGCGTTAACATCCATCTATGTACAGCGTCTATGCTGGTAAAGTTTATGTGTTAAATTATGCAAAACCATATGTCCAAATAAATATAAAATCTTAAGAAATTGATATTCTTGAGTGAAAATGTTAATTTGTGTTAAATTAATGTCAGTATTAATTAAATAACCGTTTATAAACTGTACCTGTAACTGTTATACTCTCAGGCATACTTTTCATACCTGTCTTAAAAGTCTAAATTCGTTTTCTATTTTAGAGGCATTGATACTTTTCGTATAAGTATATGACACGCTTATGAAGTAGCATTATGCTATAAAAACACCACATGCAACCTTGCAGACCGCAAACTGTTAAATAAGTTTACGTTCTAGTAATTATATTTCTATTTTTTCGTAGTCCTACTACTACTGCGTTGTTTGGCACTTTTATTGATCTCATATTTAATCATTTACATAATGTCATTCTGTACCTCTTCAGTGCTTAATAGACACCAAGTCAATTCTTGATACTTTAAGGAAATAACGATTTATCCATTAATTGCACTATGCGTGTATACTAACTTGGCTCTCAGCTATAACTCAGCTATAATTTTTCTATCGATTGCACTTGCAACATAAATGTTTAATTAATATTTAATATTGCAGGTATTTTTAGTTATAGGCATGAGTTCTGTGTTAGTAATTCCATGTTACATTTGTTCAGCTGTATAAGTAAATTAACCTGCTTGTAACTAAAAAGTGTTTCCGACGATGAAGTCGATCATTTAAAACAAAACACATAGTAAAACCCATATCTATCATTTTGACTGATAAAACAGAAGTGTGTTAAACAAACTGTTTATTTTAAAAGTATATTGTATGTCATGATTGTTGAAAAGTATTATTATTATAAGCATTAGCAATATCTATTAGTATTATTATTCTCCTTTACGTTTTACTGCAACTGCACATAATGGCGCCCAAATTACGCCGTTTTGGGGCCAAATACATGAGAAATTTCGTAGGTTTTAGTTAGCATCGGACTCGCAGACGTTTATTGCATCGCCCTCAAATTAATTTAATAAAATTTTGTGTATTCTTTATTTCACCAAAGAAACTGAAAAACCTACTTTTGTCATTATTTTTCAATATGACATTGCCACTAACAACACCGACGCTAATAATTTAAAAAGTTAATGGTTTGAAGTCAGTCTAATTTCTGTGCCGCTCTCAAACAATTTTTTAGTCGACCAGCTTTCTCGCTGTAAAGTTAAAAATGACGCTGTCTAGCAAATGCTTTATAAATTAATTAATTGCACAACTGATGTATTGACATGATAACAAAAATATAGTAAATTGGTGCTTAACCTAGGGGGCTTCCGAATTCTTCCAAAATGTAAAATCATTGTGTCATCTGTAACGGGGAATGCAGTATTTGTACAACCGTGCACTGCTAGGTGATGTTTAATCCCATGGTTAAGTAAACAATTTATTTTGATCTATAAATATTTCATCAGTCTTGAAAACAATAATACTATGACGAGACATGCTTTTTAACTTGGATAAGTGTATAAGAAGGTAGATTGCAATTATTGTCTTGGGCTCGTGATTGTAATCGGAAACCATTATAAAAGATGTTTATGTTTAGGCTTCCGATGACGGTGTTTCGGTCATTGGGACGGTTGCAATTCACTGGCTCTGGATTACGCAAATTTATTTTAACAAAATATTTCATTGGAATTCGAAGGGAATGTTCTTTTTAAAGCTCTGTGCATTAGGATAAAACAGTGAGTTTTTCTTTTGAATAGTTTGTAATATTTCGTAAATATTGTGGAAATAACAGGATGAAACAGATCAAAATCTGGCCCTGAATTGAAGTGTTTATTTCTCGAAGTGTGTTAGTTCTCGAACATTTGCACAGAAAAAAATAACACAGTTTTTTTTTTTAAATTTTATTCAAAGCAACTGCTGCTGAAGAAATGCTCTTAAATTTTATTTTCAAGGTATGAATACAAATATTAAGCTCTTTTTAAATTATTATCAAGACGCAAATTTGATAATTTATATTTGTTTTGATTTTATTTTGTTTTCGGTGTTTTATGCACGCAAATGGAATCAACATTTTCGGTCTTCCCTTGTATCTTAGTCCAATGAACCCAACACAGAATTCGATGTGTTAAGTTTTAGGCAATGCCTCATCCATATATTTTAGATCACCCGTTAGGGGTCAAAATTCAGCATTATTTACTTCACGGTGGACTATTCCTATCTTTCTTTTTGAGACTGATAACTTCAGTGATTGCATTTGCCAGACTGCTCCCCCTTTCAATGCAAAACTAGTGTTTTACAGCATTTGTTCAGACATGAGAAATTGTTTGTTTTTTTTTTATTAAGACACTGTGGTTAGGAATTTGCAAACTGAAATTGTGCTTAATTATAAAACAAATGTAAAATTAGTGTATTTGCATTTACAGATAGAAACAGCTGGGAACTTCAGGGTACTTCATTGCATATTAGGTCCACAAACAATATCTGACTTAAAGATGACTAAACCATTTAGAATGCTTCCTGGGACATTAGCAAGAGCAGAATTTATGTCAATTAATATTGCAAGACATAAAATCTTTATTAAGTGTTCTCCTCAAACTTTAATTTTATAACAATTTTTTAATTTATTTAATTTAAAACCATTTGTTCTTTTTTTCTGAATACACTGACCTGCTATGAAGATATTAGGTTTTCGGTACTAAACGAACTGAGATTTGAGCTCCGTTTCGATGCGAACCTTAACATCTCTAGCCAACTGGCCGCCAGTTGCTCTTTTTTCTGTTCAAACACTGGAGATTCCGCGATTGTTTTGAAATTACCTTTGGGTTATTTACGTTCTCATCAGTTTCCCCAAACAAAGTCAAGAATGCAAGCAGCAATACTGATAATTTTAATACAATGAATTACAACATTGATTTATTAAAGTTTGCTTTTGAACATTCTACAAACTTGATGAACAGAAGAATGTTAAACTAACAACAAATCAGCTCCAGCACGAGTAACTTCCACTGCCGTTCATTAAATGAAGATGCGATCGCTCAGCCCCAGCGGAGACCAGCTCTTTCTTAGGTGTTAAGTACTTCGCGGCGGGGTGGGGGGGGGGTGGTAAGGGGTGGTTTGCTGTTTGGCTTAAAGAATGAGATCCCCATTCCCCCTCGATTGAATGCATGCGTGACTGTGAAATGTGAATTTCTTACCAGTTCCGCAACTACCTAGAACCCATCACATCAAATAGGGGAGGGGGAGTGGGAGGGGGCGCTTCCAGAAGGGCAAATGAGCAGCAATTTCGAAGTGGTTGACTGGTATGTTCGATTTTGCATACGACATGAAACGAATAGGTTTTATTCTCGGCTTTTGTTAGCGTGCCATATGATATGAAAGTCACTCATAGTTTCTATCGGACTTGAAATAAAAATTGTCAGTATTTTTTAATTGGGTAAAGAAAAAACTAGGCGAAATTTTCTTATTTGTATTAGCTTCAGTCGCCTTTTTGGCGTCTCCTATTTACAATATATTACTCCTACCCTGGATATTATATGCAGAATATTCGATACATTTTATCATCACAGACATCGTGTTACAAGAAAGCGTTAAGTCTTTTACTGATGCATTTTTTTTCACTCTCTTGACAAGATCAAAAGCATTTTGCATCGAGGAATTAACACATTTTATTGCGACATGTATTTATTTAGACGACAAAAGAATATATGATGCATTGCCTTTTTAGAGATCGATAACTGATATCAAATTATAATATGTTAATTCTGTTTTTCCTTTATTAGTGCTGGTGCTTAATATGGAAAACTTTCAGTCGATAAATGTAGATAAAAAAAGGTCAAATATTATATCAGATACAGCTTTAGGTAGACTCTCGCCAGCATAAGAAAATGTGAGGACAAAATTTCTTGTTTCTCATCACAAGTAGCAAGGAAGTTTTCAGTGATCTGCCATCATTTTTTTAGGTTTCTTCACATAAACATTCTGATTTGAAGTACGGTTAAAAAGTTACAAAAATAGTTCATTGTCTCTTTGTATCCTACTTTTGTCACTGGTTACTGTTTATCGGAGGAACGCGAGCGGTAATGAAGCCAGTGATAAATTCTTCTGTTCAGTTTGGCACTTTTTCTGGCTTCCGGTTCCGCAGTTGTCATTTTTCAAATTAGAAGAACCAGCTCAGCTAGTCCATTTCCTCTTTTCCGCATTTTTCTCGTATTTGTTAGGCGTAATCTAGTGATCTTTTCTGTTTATGATATGAGTTAACCATTCAAGGAAAAAAACAACGATTTTTACGCCTGGTCATATTAACACTATCATATTAAAACACGTGTTTCTCAGTGGAATCGTGCAATTGCCTTTTTCTAAAGGCCATTTTTGTTTATCTTATTTCGCTCGCTCTGACTAAATTACAAGCGAACCACGACGCTTCTGTGTGTTTTCGATAACTCTTACACCAAATACACCTTTTCACAAAAATCACTCACAAAAAATACTGACCTACGGGACTGAACATTGACGATACCACTATTCTGTCAGCTCCCTTTTTTTGTTTTGAATGCCAGTGCTGTATGATTTGGAATTCGTAAGGTACTATTCACGAATGTCAAAATAAACAATACTACTAAAGATATTTGAAATTTCTCTGTTGATACCGCACAGGCTCCACTTGAAATCTGAAACATAAAAGTTATGAACACAATAAAGGTTTTGGTCAGCAGGAAATAACTAAATCTTGAGACTTGTACGAGTGCATTTTATCTTGATGTTGGCCAGAATGTTGTCTATACTATATGCGTACATAATGTAATATTAAATTTAAAATGGGCATGCAATTCGTAGAGTCAATTTATTAATAAAGGCTTTAGAAAAAACACACAAAAATCAGTCAAAGTAACCGGAAGTTGTGATGATGTCGTCACACTGAAATGATTTGATACAGCAGCAATATAACATACCCCTCTCACATATTCTTTATCGCTGTTGCCGTTGATTTGGCTCGTATTTTGATGTTTGCTGTCGAGATCATGTTCATCCATTTGGGATATATTTGTATGCAATACAATGTCTGTTAGAGAATCAGTGCTGTCTTTTACTGTCAGTGTGGAATTTTTAAATCGATTCCCGTCAGAGTGAGACCCACCAGGGTCAATGCTGTTATTTCTATTAGTTCTATCACGAGACATGAAATCTTTTGAGGAACTCGTGGGACTAATATTGCCTAAATACTCCAAGTCGTTTTCAGGAGTATTGCGGTCTTGTTGTCTATTTATGGACGGATTCTCGTCTCCGGGGCTATGACTGGGCACTTCAGTCTGGGCGTTACGGGTACTTGATTTCTCATGTGGGATTTCACCCAAAGTTTTTACTGTTGTGCCGGAAATAACCATCCATGTGTCATTAGAGTCGGTAATAGACTTAGTTACGTTAATGGACGGTTTCCTTGACAACATTATTTCCTTCTCAGACACTTCATCATCACCATGGTGTTTTTGTGTACCATTGTCCCGAAAAACAGTGTCACCTTCAAAAGGAGACACAGTCAATAATTCATCGTCCTCAGCCATTTTCTCAGGGTTAACTATGGGTGGCGTGGACGAAGGTATTTCATTTGTTGACGCTGTGTTAGTTCGTTGAAGGGGACTGTGCGTGGGCGAATGACGTGCCCCATTTTGTGAAGGTAATAACTTCATATTTGCTCGTTGTGATGCCAAAACTGTTGTTGTTTCACTGCCTTCAACTAGAAAAGATAACGTGATATTTATTAGGTTACATAAATGGTAAATCTTAATGAAAGAATAATGTTGTACTGCGGTAGATCTCTTTTCAGTGCCAAAATTCGAAACGACTTAATAGCTCACATCATGGGAAGAGTAAACTCGCTGAAAGCGATGATTGCGAAATTAATACCTCCACCCATACAACAGTGCATGAGTTTGAAATGGGACCATTTTGAAAATGACGCAACTGTCCAACAGTCCCGCTATTGTTATCCCCCATAAGTCCACACACAGGATCATCCTGTCGGACTACTTTAGACTCCACCATCCCTCTGAAAGTTCCATTTCGGCGTCGTCACTGCTTCTAATAGTGCGCATTTTTTGCTTACAACTGTAGCCTTGCTGCTGTAAACGGTGGCAAGTTTGGCAGCATTCGTTCTTGTTGCTGGCACAGTATTGTATAGGGAAGACCTGGCCGATACCGTTACACCACGCCGCGCGGTCACCGTACGGACACCCTGAATAACACGCAAGCAGTTTTATAAATTTAATTTCTCAAAATAAGTTATAATTGCTATTATTTGTAACACCACTTGAAAACTGCACAGCCCGAAGGAGCCATTGATAAAGCTCATACCCATTAGGAGTGTGTGTATGTATGTGTGTAAATGTGTGACTGTATGTGTGTGTGTCTGTGTGTGTATGTGGGTGTAAATCTGTGTCTGTGGGTGCATGAATGCGTGAATATCTGTGTGTATGTGTGTGTGTGTGGGGAGGGGGGGGGGGGGCTGGGACCGTATGTACACTATTATAGTCATGGCCGGGGGCGTCATAATTTTTTAGATGCAGGGGAGGGGGAGGTAGGGGATCAAACAGTCTGATATTTCTGGGTATACACTTTAAGTGTGGCCACTGATGTTCTACAGATTTAACTGAAGAAAATCTGTCTTTTGATACACACCACAGAAGAAGAGTCTCAAACTTACTAAAACACTTAAAGACATGTTGTTCAAGACATATTTCGGGCATTTTTCCACGAAACAAATTCCATTTAAGGCTGAGAGATTTTAAGAAAAAAAAGCACATTCCTGTTCCCAAATCCTCATTCATTACAGAAGCAAAAATCAAATCATTTCGTACGTCCGTATTTTAGGTCACTGATTATTAGTATTGATTTTAACAGTCAACTGACTTGCATTTTGTTTCAATATTGAATTTAATCGAACGGCTAACACACTGTGGTGAGAATTAAATTGAGCAAAGCCAAATGTTTCATTGCATTTTATTTAACAAAAGCATGCAAACATGGGGGATAACTTTCAAACGCCGAGCAGTGGATCAACTGAAATGTTGCCAACAAAATCAAGTGTGCATTAATAGAACAACGCCACGATTGTGCAGCCGGTTAAAATCAACGACAGAACTTGCAGGATTAAATAAAGCCAACACATTTTTGCATACGTGTTTCATCTGCGCTGTGACCTATAAATTTGCAACGGCTGTAATATTATGAAATTGTAATGGGTGATTATTGTGGTATTTCATTTACAGGAAAATGTTCATTTAAAATCGAAGTAAAGCGAGACACAACTTCACACAATAAACTTATTGCGTTCTACACAAAAGGACATACCTTACCACGATTGCCATATGTTTGAAGGACTTGACATTATTATTTATTTATTATTCTTCGTCTTATTTTTAAAAAGCCAGGGCAACACAAACGCCAGGGCAGAGATAGGGGTAAAAAGTTGAGTTTGAGCCTCACCTGCAATGCCCGTGCGATATTGCCTACACGTCTCACAGCAGTGGATCTCGTGGTCATAGCAACTATGTACAGAATAGCGATCCCCAATGCCGGAGCACCAGGTAGCCCGATCACCAAACGGACAACCTGCAAAGAGAAAAGACCGATCTGCCCAGTGTATAGCCGATTTTGTTTTACCACACAGTATTATAGGGTACTGTATAATTTTGTCATACAAAATGTTTATGCGATCATGTCTTTGTCACACTACATGTTTTTATGGATGGCGCTGTTCAATTATTTTCGGAAAGAATGCGTTTTTTTATTATTTAAAACAAACTGGGTATAAATATTTAACGTAAAAGCCTCCACCGCACAAAGATTGAATTAACATTACCAGAACAATTTAATTAAGGCAGCTAAGCGCAGCAAGTGACCGTTGTGTTGATCTATTGTGCTTGTGTCAAGACTGAGAGCTTAATATCGAGTCTTTATTTATTTTTTATTATACCAAAACTTAAAACCGGATTAGCCGAGCTTTGTAGTTTATAAAACGATGACTGGGCACATTTATAACTCTTATGTTCATTTGTATGCAAACACATGTATAAAACACTACAATTAAATCCTTTTAACGTAAATCTCCCCTGCTGTTCAAGATAAAAACCGGCAAAGAATGAAAGAAAAACTTCACACCAACGCCATGTCAGTTAGTTATTGTAATATATCGAAGCATACCCGGAATGCCACTGTCGAAGAGGTGACAGGTTTGACAGCACGTTTTATTGTGTGCATAGCAATCCGCAGTGGGCTTGTCCTCGCCAATGGTCGAACAGTAAGGCTCTCTGTCCCCAAACTGGCAATCTGCAGCCGATATTAATCATGTTATTATTATTATATAATAATAACAATAATATTAATAGTAAAAATAATAAAAAAAAACGATGATGATGATGATGATGCATATGATGATGATTATAATGATAATGACGACGACGACGACGGCGATGATGATGATGATGATGATGATGATGATGATGATGATGATGATGATGATAACAAGAACAATATAATAAGATAATTATTGCTACTATATGTCTGCAGTCTGAGTTTCTACGCATGATACTGTATAATAGCACATATGGTACAAGTGACTCCACTGTGGACCAAATGCTATTAATTGGCGATAAGACCTATTTGGAAACACCGCAAAGGGCTTTCTGGAGACCCACTTGTGTGACCCAGCAAACACTGCCTCGTTTCAGTTTATTATGAAAGTCTAAACAACGCCTACCTGCCGACATTGGATAGACGCCGATTATCCGACGTCTACTCAACGTAGAGACAAGGTTGCAAAAGGGAATGGAAAAAAGATCTGTCTACCGACGTTGTGTAGACGTCGGGAGAGCGACGTTTTATAGACGTCGGCAAAATACCAGTCTAGACTCACCAACTAGACAGTGACAAACATAAAGTGTCGTGGCCAACCCTTCGTCAAACTATCCCTATCCTTGGGTCATCCTGTCATTCAGGATATGTAAGAAGTCAAGTGTCGTGAATGTTTTTCAACAGTAGGCTGAAAAAAAAACTGTTGCGCTCCTGCAAGCCCGCTAATTTTACGTCCTTTTTTTTGGCCAATTTTCGAAACAACCTGTTATTGCTTTCATTTCAGGTGAACCACACAGGATGAGGTTGTTGTTTAGTGGTGATCCCAATGTCTATGCAGCGTCGATTTTTTTGATAACAAAACATAACTACTATTGATTTTCCAACGTCTTTTCAACGTTGCGCCAAAGAAAGTGCGGTTTGGGGTACTACCAAAAGCAACGTCTAAACAATTGGTAGTTGGGATTTGGTCGGGTCGACGTCGCAACTTCATATTAACGATGGACCGACTTCGCACTGTTTACTGGGGTTGCTTTGAAACATGGTAACAAGGACCTTTTTTCTGCCGTTCCGCTGAGTGTTGAGATCAAGTTATTCGCTGAAGCGGAGTAGGGCATTTATTATGTAAGAAATAGTTTCATTTTAGATTATGTCAAGACACACGTTGGTTGTGTCAACACTGTACAAAAGGTGCCATTCGTGATGGCAAAAGTTCGTGTCGTTTTTCAGAGCTGTCTGTTCTTTCACTTCATTGATTAATCATATAGAAATTTGTTATTGCAATATAAAAACTGCCCAATCCTAATAAAATCTGAATAGCTTCAAAGGAGTACTAAAGGAAATCAGTTTCTGTAAAAAATTCATTTGGTATCATGTTTTCTCGACTGTAGTAATATTAAATAGAATTTTACAGTAGCTAGAATTTTTGTAAAGGCGCTTTTCAATTCACCTTAAATAACTGAACGTGCGTCAGCTTTCTTTGTAAATTCAAGCACAACCATACCACTGAATAGTGCCTGATAAGTGACAAAAAAAGTTTTTTTTTTCTGAATTGATTTGATAACGAAAAAGTGCGTACTGTCCCTAGGGTATAGAGTCAGGGCGAATGAATTGTGCCGGGCTGGTGTACATGAGTGGACAAAACCTCTTCGGCTAGTTTGAGGTGAAGAAGGTCATGGCCAACTATTGTCTGGATATCCACGATTCCCGTGAAGTTTCCAAGCTAGAGTTTTTCCCGAAGGAAAATATGAACACCATCCCGTGTGGAAAATAAATTCGCAGATAATTTCCCCATATTAAATCCCTATAAGCAGTTTCTGGGACAGTCCTATTGAACAGGGGAAATCCAGTAAATCGCTGACAGAAACCGCTGGACATGCGATTTGCAAGACAAATGAAGCAGAGGTCAACTGATATTGCAGGGTCACGTGATATTGCTGATTAATGGCACTCATGGTAATTCGCAGCCGAGATGAATGTTGCTGCCCTGATTCAGGAAATGATTTGTCTTGGATATCCTTCGCTAGCTTTGCTGGGGGTTACATCTCCCTCTTAAATAAACGCCCAACTCGAAGATAATGAAATTTTGTGAGACAAGCCTTTCTCCAAAAGAGAACTGTTTTGAAACCCTATGAGTTTTTCTCTTAAGACGAATATCTTTAAAGTTCTTTGCCTGTCCCATGCGGTGTCCTTTTGCAAGCCTCGATTTTGTAGTTCCCCCATCTTATTTGAATCCCTTCCGCCCTTCAAGCTCTAAATCATATATGTTACATACGGAACTACCACGGCTCGGTGCCGGGAACAGCGGAAGTGATCGGTACCACCGCTTACCTGGCATGGGAAGCCTCAGACGGTCACAGGTGGCGCAGCATCGAGAATACTGGCGCGGGTCATAACAGCGGGCCAGAGACAGCTTGCGCCCAAGCTTGCTACACCAGGGCGATTTGTCGATGCAGTGCTCCCTCCCCTCATCATCTGAAACAAAACACTAAGCTAGATTTCCAGTTTTTTTATTGTTATTATTGTTTAGTATTAGGGCTGGTCCAGAAACTGCCAAAGCGATGCCTGGATGTTTCTTTTAGCTTTGCATCCACGATCGCTCCTTGACTGGTGGACATCAAAAGTATCACACTGGATTGATGGACATCACAAGTATCACACCGGATTGATGGACACCACAA
Source organism: Protula sp. h YS-2021 (assembly GCA_949752745.1). Lineage (NCBI taxonomy): Eukaryota > Metazoa > Annelida > Polychaeta > Sabellida > Serpulidae > Protula > Protula sp. h YS-2021. The sequence continues at coordinate 80,845,740 of OX457026.1, read as the reverse complement.
GTATCACACAGGATTGAGGGACACCACAAGTATCACACTGGATTGATGGACATCACAAGTATCACACTGGTTTGATGGACATCACAAGTATCACACTGGATTGAGAAACATCACAAGTGTCACACTGGATTGAGGGACACCACAAGTATCACACTGGACTGAGGGACACCACAAGTATCACACTTGAAATCCGACACCAACCAATAACAACGGAATGGTTGGTGATTGTCCAACGTCTGTTTAAAGACGCTGTATAGGTGTTGGGAATGCAACGTACAGGCGTCAAGATCACAGGGGAAAGGACCTCCATAAGATATCAGCGCTCACTGTCGCTCACCGGAAACGACAACCACGGTGTCACTGTTGGAAGAAAGTAATTAAAAAGTGTATGAAGAGTGTATGACATATGGCATGGTGGGTGGGTGGAGGGGTTGACTCTGTATGATTCCCAATCATGCAGCGTCTGCCCACCCCTACCATGCACCCCCAACACCTTCATCGTTGCAAGTAGTAAATTGACTGATAACAGAAAGATTCCTCAGCACGAAAACAACCCTGCTTCTGACACAATGAGACCAATGGGAAAACTAGGCCCGTGAAGAAGACAGAATGCAAGAAAGAAAATTGCATTTTATAATCGCAGTGGGGATTCCTCCTTTTTGGGATTAAAGGGTCATGTCGCAGTGCGCCTGTTCTGCGCCTGTTCTGCAGCAAGCCGAGGTTTGAGTAGCCTTTTCTCATTCCCGATACCAAACGCGTCATATAAAAATAAAAAGGGCCACGAGTTTGAATACAACTATGGTCGTTTTTAACACAACTGGGCTTTGATGTGACTCGCGTTGTCCAATATTCACGCAAATCGACTTATTTGTGTCATGTGTGAGCGCATCATTGTTATGGAAATGCGATTTTCCGAACGATTAAACCTTTGCTATTTATAGGATTTTTTCGGTCAAACTAAAGCACAGATGGTTTTCGCTGTTTTTAATATCCCCTGTGTGAAACGGTCAAGTAGGTGTTTACCAAAATGACTGAATGACAATCTTCCTTACTTCCACGAATAAATCAACATCTAAGTGACATAGATAGTTATAAAATTACAGCCTGTTAATGTAGATAATGTCACATATTTCATTTTCTCAATAGACTCGACCTTTGGCAAAGCACACCTAAATTACTCTTCTATGATGGTATTTTTTTTTACGAGTTATCTAATACCAAATTACAGCTTGATATATCTCAAATTGCTGAATATCAAATTTGTCACAGCTATTACTTCAACAGATATGATACGATTTATCAACTCAGTACTTGTCACCTTCACTGATAGTTTGACAAGCCCGAAATTTTTGTACCATTTAATAAATAACTGCATAGTTATAAACAAATAACTTCTAAAAAAGTGAGAGAAAAATACAAGTAAATATTTGTACGTGGCACACACATATATATAAGAGGCTTTTTTGCTGAGGAACATAAGTGAACTGTTTTAGTACAGTGGAACCCCAGAAAAAAAACCACTGGAACTGAACTAAAGGTGCCCCTTTTCCAGGGTGGTCCTATTCCAGGTCTCCATTATAATCTCCTTGCAAAAACTGCATTTCCATATTTTAACCCCCGGGCACAGTAAATGCATATGCAATTGCTTTTCTCTTAACAGCTAGCTTCATATTGCAGAGCACAGAGAATGAAAAACGCTGAATGCTTTTGTCCTCAAATTGAGAACCGGATTGGCAGAGGCAGCCACAAATATCCACTGGCTTCCAGAAGTACCATCACAAAAGGAGTGACAAGGGCCTTATTTAATCAAGCGCGGTGGCGTTCTTTTTATAAGGCAGCTTCTTGTGGCGACAAGGCAGTTAACTGACAAGAAAGGGCTTCTTTTTATTTCGGAACAAGCGTGTCTGAGCGCCCCCTTCTCCACAGGTGATGCAATTAATTGCTTAAATTACATGTTATTTCTCTGTCCAAATACAGAAGAAAGTCACGTGATTTATTCATGTCACATATACTGAAAACGGGTGAGGTCGGAGTGCTCGCGGCATTTTGCTTGTACCACGAACATTGTCACCCGATGACTATTGGACTTCATATATTTTGTTCGGGGTCTGGGTGGGGATGGGGGAGGGGAAAGGTGTAAAAAGCAGCTGATTTTGGTGAGACACGCTGCAGATAAGTTAGACGCATTTGCACCTTTACACTACTTTGGCAACTGATTTCAACCAAGAGCGATGAGCGATGACAGAAAGCGAATAAACACATCCATCTTCTGGTGACTGCACAGAGAATATACAGATAAGAAGTGAACCGAGACAGTCTGAGCAGGATTTATGCAGATAACATGTGATTCGATTCAAGTTCTTATGTTGCATCAAGACGATCAAGAAACGTTCTAATGTTACATTTTTGCGACTTTCAACAGATACGTCAAGCCCTGAGTAATTGAATGTTTTACAATTAATTTAAAATTGACTTTATAATTAAATTTCAAGGGATTTTACAGTGTTTTTTTCATGAAATTTAAGTGTAAACAAGTGACAGGGTTGATAATGCCTCAGTATTCAACAATGCGAATATTTATGCAGGACTTCAGGCAATGTATTGCGTGCCCCGGACAAAATAAATAAATAAAAAGATAAATAAATGAAGTAGCCAACAAATGACATCAGCCTTGAATTATTTTGTGATTACTTGAGATACAATACAATAATATTATGTGGCAATTAAGGGTCTATCTTAACACGCACCCCCTCCCCCCCTCTTCCTACATCTCGGATTCGTTATAGCTTTTAATATAATTCATCAAAATCCAATCTTTTTGGTCTAGAGAATCGGAATTGAGGCAAGTGAGGTTTATGGACAAATGTCTACACAGAGCAGCTGGTTCTCAAAGCAAGAGATAACAGCTTGAGCAGCTGCCAAAGCTGCCAAGCTATAAATTGGAGATCTCGTCTTTCCAAGTTGTTCGTGTTCTAATTAGTTTGGACACGCCTGTTCTTGTGGTATTGAACATTGCATTAGAAATTCCAGGGGTGTTTCTCTCACACATTTGACCGTGTCATTATAGAACACAGGGATTGACTCATCAGTGCTGGTTCGCATCACATGTCTCAATGTGGAAACAAAAAAAAAATCAAGTGACACCTTTGTTCTGGAGATTGACAGCTGGAAAGTACAACAAAGCGAGCAATTGCTCATGAACAGTTTCCCTTCCTTTGCGACATTATTTCTGTAAATATTTGTAGAAATAAGACGTATGAAACATATTTTCATGGTGATAACTCTATTGCTGAACATGGCATTTTCAACATGACATTACAACAAGAACCGCGCTCAAACCTCAAATTCACATTTTCAGAGCAGGAGTTATTTCATCGCCCACCCGAGATCTCAGTACCACTTGTCCTGAAGTGGCATCGAAGACCAATGGCAATGAGGACCCCAAAATATATTTTTATTCTAAATGTTAGATGAAGTTATTTTTAGTGAAAAAGACATCATTACCACAATAAGAATCCCGGTCATCTGCCCCCGGTCGACTGCCTCCTGTCATCTGCCCCCTTTTTTTGCAACACCTTTTCTTTTATTCAAAGCCGTGGTACTGAGGCCCCGACGGTGGCACTGAGGACCCAGTTGCGGGGAAAAATGCCGAATATTGTTACCAATCCTGGGTCCTCAGTGCCATCACTTTGACATATGTATATTTTTCCGAAAAAGGGTGCTTACTTTTTAGTAATAACATCTTTTTCACTAAAAGTAGAGAAATTAGGAGCTCAGTATCACCACTGGGGTCTTCAGTGCCACTAGTGGTAATGTGGACCAATGCAGATAGCAAACATTACTCCATTTCCAGGTACCTGGTCTAATGACTACAAGGTTTATCATGACAATTTCGAATTGACTAGCTTTTGGATGGTAATAATCAACAATACTACCAGACGCGTGACTTTCAAATCTCTGACGCTTGTTGACACCAATTTGTGAAGCAGCTTCTATAATCTAATTACACATAACAGCAGGTCGTGAAAACCTTCAAACAATCTATCAACGGTATGTTAATATGAACACGCTTATCTATATACAAGCTGTTTGTTACACGTGAAGCAATGTTACGTGATCTAGATGTGGATATATAGAACACATAATTACGTTGTGCTATCTAGCCTTTAATGTTTGTCATCTCAAAAGGCACACTGAACTCCTTGTCTTCACTGCATTCTAAATGTCAATATTTGTTACGTTCGCAAAAATTTGTAAAATTAGGTTTTAAATGCTTATGGTGATTGTAAGGGCCAGATTTTAGCTATTTTTCTCTTCCTCTGGATAAGTGTCACATTACAAGGCCAAAGTTCTTTAAAAATGTAGGTTGCTATGAGTGTTGTCTGTTTGTCCAAGAAAGCTTCCGAAACACATTAAGTGGTTACAGTGAAACGTCATTTTCTATCCCGTTTCAATTAAAACTCAATTTGTTAGGCTTATTAATGCGTTTGTCCTTAAATTCCAAACCTGAGTAATATTGTATATTTCTAAGTATTCTTTGTGTGTTATTGTGAAATCCGGATTGTTTTTCATCCACTTTTCTTGGAATTAGGTAATGTGTAGGTTTCTTGGTTTCTTGTGATTAATTCGTTCATGTATAAAAGGTCCAGAAATTCGTTAATACCTCAGTTATAAACTCACAAGTCAAAGAGTATTTTGTCAGAACAAGAAGTCAACAGGTTTTTGAGTCTTGTTTTAGGGGAGATAAAACCCGCATAAATACGGTAAGGATTATTCATTTTAATAGTCGTGGTTATTGTAATCAGTTAGGTTATTAATACCGTCTTTAATTAGCGTTCGATGTTTTAATTAAAATCATAATCTGTTAATTTGGAAATGGTAAACTTTGAGTGGAAGTTAAAGGTTAATCTTAATAAGGTTTTCTCATTTAGTATATCATGTGTTAGTGCATTTGTTAATTAGTTATGTTTATTTCAGTCAATCTCACGATCACTCGCGAACTCACGCATAGTTAAGTTCAAGTCTCAGAGTCTTAGTTCGCTTTTCGTGTGCATTGCGTATATGTGGTAAATAAAGTTTTATAACGGCTCTTTATTGTCTCCCTTGATTAGAAGCGGCTTTTTAGTTGCTTCAGCGATGCTCTTTCTAAATAAAATTAGATATAGTTGCTGTTGTGAGTTCAGGTTTCAGGCTCCATTGGTCATTATATCTCAGTACCATCAGCACAATATAGGTGCTAGTAGAATAAATTGTACCAGCAGCAAACACATCAGTAAGATTGGCAATACGTGTCAGCTATGTCATATGATTAGGGGAACACAACTGTACAACCTCAAGCAGACAAAACTCAAATGATATCATTTAAATGTTTAAAATCAATACAAGGTCTTCTTATGGCCAAAACAAAATGGGCACTGTTAACATCCAACTGATAACAAAATTAATTAAAAACATGCCAAGTTTTTTTTTTTGATGTTTCAGCCATATTTACAGCCAAAAGCCAAAAGTTGACATAGAACGCTGTGAAGAGGAACACTGTTTACCCACTCCCAAGGCTAAATTCTATCAAAGAAACTACAGTTTTAAATATCCAGATTCCTTGGCACTTTCCGTGCTGGTAATATTTGTGATTCATCTTTTAACGGAACTGTCATCAGCTCTGATAGCTAACTATGCAAATAAGTGACTACCGGGGGTTTCCGAAATAAAGCCCAGGGCTTCTATTTGGAAACTGGCCAATTTCAGGAGCTCATTTAGAAACCAAATAGAAGCCCCGGGGCTTCTATCAGGAAACAGTTTCCTAATTAGAGCCCCGGGGCTTCTATTTTTTTCTTTTTAGATAGGGGGGGGGTGTTGTCGATAAGTTTTTATTGAAAAAAGAAAATTTACTATCAGTCTTTTATTAAAGCGCTACATGCTGAGGATTTCGGCACAAAAAATAACAAAACTCACACAAAAAACAACAGTAACTAAAAAGTCTGGTAAAGTGGGGGGGGGGGGGGGGGTTGCCTTGTAGGAAGCACAGGATTAAGCAACGACGCAGAACGTGTCTAGGGGTTTGCCTCACATCAAAGGATTAAGTGCACCATGTCTGTATTGCTAGTAAACGTACGTTCAAAAAGGCTTGCAGGGAAGGAGGGGCAACATCACGCCGCCCGTTTCGGTACTCAGCCGGTTATATTTCCAGTAATACTACGGAGTAAAGGTGGCAGTGGGGAGGGGGTGTGTGTTCGCCTTGTACAATGCACAGGATTAAGCAACGATGCAGAACATGTCTAGGGGCTGCCTCATATCAAAGGATTAAGTGCACCGTGTCTGCATTACGAGTAAACAAGAGTTTTAAAAAAGACTTGCAGGGAATGAGGGGAGCTTTTATTAGGAAACGATTTTTTCAGGTCTTCATTTTAACTCCAAATAGAAGCCCCGGGGCTTCTATTGGGAAACAGTTTCCTAATAAGAGCCCCGGGGCTTTTATATGGGGGGAGCTTCTTTTCGGAAACTCCCGGTAGTTCTCAGCTGCGAAGCGCCTAGAGAAGCCGTTTTAAACCAACTTCCAGCTCCGTGTTTCGCTTTGTTACACATTACACATGAAGAAAAGCATTTCACAGCATTGGAACAACTTTGTTGATTCTTTTTTGTCAAAACCACACAGAACGCTGTCTAAACAACCCCTGGGTAATAATGGGATTCCTGTTTTGCAATTTGCCGACAGGTTTGGACGCTTCGATTGTAATATGTTGGACTAAACGCATAAGATTTTTAAACTTCCCAACACTGACAACCATAACTCTACTTTTCCTCTTCAACAAATTCTTAAATCATTGAAACGATTTTCATAATTATATGCAAAAAAGTCCCTTGTAAAGCAAACTTACGCCGGGTAAAATAACAATACTTTATCATCTCAAGCTAAAAACTCTGCAAATAGGTGAGATACATTTTAGTATTTGTAATCGAAATAGTCTAATTATTACTATTTCCCCGAGAAGTATTAGGAATTATTAGTTTTAGCGCACAAAAAATACATGTTTATGTTGTATCATCGCACAATAGAAGTATCAATATATGACTCAGGGTATTTGAAAAGCTGCATAACACCGATAATAAAAGCGTAAGTAAAAGAGAAGATAATGTAAATTTATCATGTCAATAAAATATAGAAGCTCAGACAGAAATCCAGGGTTTAGATATCCTATATCTGACACCGATGGTCCTTATATTGTGGCATTGTATATTATATTACTTCTCTTATAAAAGCTTAAGTAAGTCTTGATTTTTGAGATCCAGAACAAGCAGGAAAACTCGTTTCATAGTTGATTCCAAATTTCCTTAGCGATTCAAAAAATAAAATAGAAGTAATTTAATGTGTAATAAATAACATAGAAAATATGTGAAAACTTATGTAATAAATATAAGAGTATCTTAAGAAGCTATGTTATAACACAGGCGATTGATTTATAGAATTTTCCTGTGCTCATTCAATTAACTCTGTCGAGCTTCATCGTCTACATTTAGCTGTTTTACTACAGGTGAAACTTTGATTTTTTGCTTTACAACCTTTGTTATTTAAAGCATTCTTGGTTTACTCTTCTTAAATATTGTTCATGCTCTTATTAAAACTGTTCTTACGGTACAATTGTATCAATTCATGAACATGAACTCTATTTATTTCAATATATGTGGATCTGAAAATATTTAACATGGGGTGAACAATTCAACCAACATTGCAATCTCTTTAAGACACCGCCCGTAAAGTGTCATCGTTGTTGAAGTGTTATATGATTTAAGATCTTTCCTTGCAGTTTTGGGCTGTATTTTACTAACGTACTGCATTAAGAAAGTATAAACAAACTGATTAAAAAATACTTATTCTCAGCAAAACGCACAAAACAGTTTTAACAGAATAAAGCTATATTTTTCCAACACGTATTTATAATTGGCTAAAACTGTCTTATTTTAGATAATAATGTTTAATCTTAGATACACCATTCGAAATAATTATTAATGAAAAGTAAACATTTTGGAAATTGGAAACAAATTGGAAATTGTGTAGAAACTTTGCTTCCGACATTCTGCAAAAGACTGCAAAAATCACAATAAAGTTTATTTCTCGCTGTCAATGAAAAACTGAGCAGCCGATAACTAAAATGTGAAGTGAATAGTATTCGGAATTGATTTTATCATAACAGGAATGTACGATGGCCCTTACTGGAATCAGGCCACTATGTTTACTTCCTGGCTAAAACCTACATTTAGCAATATAGTTCATTGATAAATCGCAGTATAAAGACCAACACAGTTCGTAGAAAAACAATGAAAACAGTATCATTGCAATGGCAAGTAACTGTAGTTTGTGTGGTATAATTATAAATTGTTTATCTTTAGTTTCTTAGGTAAAACTGAGGTTAAAGTTAACTGTAGTCTGAGATCTACGGTAGTCAAATACCCCGCAAGTGGGTAAATCAATCTAAATTCGATTTTTGATTGACTGTGTGGCAACTGAAAACCGGTATTCCCACAGTATGGTACTTTTTCACATGTAAGACTAGAACCAGATTTCGCAAGCAAACTCTTCCACTTGACAAACATTAAAAGTTAAAAATACTTCTTTGAACGGCTTATTATTTCTTGAGCAACATGAAGTTTTTTACAAGCCGCATAGTCTGTAATACAACTAAGTACAGAGCTTATAGCGCAGCACGCATGCGGCTTATAAGATTCATCTGCTTGGTTATGTTGCCTCAAAGGCTTTATTGATTGAACAGACTAGCACTTTTTCTCTATGCAGGCAGGGCTCACATAACGCCCATAAGCTCAACCGTTACTTTGCTTTTAAATGCGGTGTACTTATTTATTCTAAAATCAGCTGTGTTCGCATGGCGTTTTAAGCATGAAAACGAAATCATACACAAAAAGAGCGGGATGCACACCCTCAGCTCAAGTTCTACATAAGTACAAAGTTTTGTGGTCCTAGGGTGTGTAGTGTCAGAGAAGAAGCTGGGACAAAAAAACGAATTTTTACTGTCAAGACAAAAAAGCACTAACGGCTGCCCGCACAAATTCAGATAAGCCTTGACCAAGTCAAAGACTTGTCAAGTGTTAATGAATTCAACAGTATGAATTGTTTCATGATTACCAGTACGCGTACAAAGGAAATAATAGTATTTTGATGGGTAAATACGCCCGGTATGTACACACAGTAGTACTCCTCGCTCTTTCAGTATCGAAAACGGCACGCTACGAACTACTGAAAGTGTTTACTGGGCATCGCCATAACACGACATGAACTACACGACAGACAGCATCGCATAGGTGTGAAAAAATATCTAATTTAGAAGGGAATATATTTGCACAAAAATCCTAAAGTGAAAATCAAACCACACTCGCGTTTGGAGTGATCCGAAAAACTTTCGTCAGCCTTGCGCACTGTTTGCACTCGCCTCTTAGGCCCGTGCTACTAGTGGTACAGGGTGTGGGAGGGTGTTCAGGATCAGGCCACTCCCTCGTGTGGTTTTCACGTTTTGCAACCTCTACTATTTGTTTGTTTCCATACATTTGTAGAATCCATTTAAGTGTGCACATAACGCTTAAGCTTACCGTGACCATTACAAATAAAACTGAAACATTGTTTTCAATAAACTAAAAAGTTATGCAGTCATTAAAATTCAGTTATAAAGGATATGTAATTGTAAAAGGGAAATAGAATATTTAGTTTAGGGCGCAGTTAAGCTAATAAGGCATTTCCAGACCACTAAAGCTACGAAATGAGCTAATTTTGCAAAACATATTACTACGGGGACGAAGAAATGAAAAATATTATGTTGTGTTTGTAGGTGTCAGAACTATTTGCTGAACTTTAAGGACTGAATGAACCATTTGTAAAAACTTCCCTTCTTTTCATGCTTTTTAAATATAATTTCTCACTAGCTCTAAGCACAGAACATTATTTGCTGTTCAGAATAATTAGAAGTTAGAAGTGCGTAAAATTAATTCTATGCTGCTGTTCATTTCCTGAACAGGTTTCTTAAATAGGTATATAATTATCGACTCATACAATAAAGCAAGATACATATTTATTGCTATCAAGGAGACCTCAGGGGCATTGGGTGAATTTTTTGTCTATTTTCTAATTAATTAGTGGATACATGAGATAAGTATTACCTGAAAAATAGCTTGATGTTATAGACTGTGTGTGTTTGTATGTATGTATGTGTGTATGTATGTATGTAAGTGTGTGTGTGTGTGTGTGTGTGTGTGTGTACGAAAGCAATGTCATTAAACAAAGAATACGGGAAAACTACGCCATGGAAAACTCAGGAACTGGTAAATGGCACTTGTCTTTAATCTCCTCTAGATTTTCGCTGACATCCATATACTTAACTTCTGTGTCTGGGATACTTCCCTTTTCAGAATAACACACATCATGTATGACATTTAGCCGTGCGATATTTCTCAAACGGTATTTAGTCAGACGACATCTAGTCGAACGACATTTAGCCGACTCGCATTTACACACAATTGGTATCTACAACATTTACCCGAAATTTATAATGGTGGATCAAACAGTCAAACAACAAAGGGAAAAAATTAATAATGATCAAAACCTTCAACTTCTAAATTAAGCTCGGGGCTCGAAAAGTGGAAGGGTTGTGATAAATCCATTGTTCGTTGATCGGTTAACAGGTTAAGCATGCCACTGACGCCCTTAGGTACCACCAAAAGTTATTTAATTGCCTTTGCATTGAATAGTATTTGCGGAACTTCACCAAATATCGGATTTCTAAGATGTGCTTACAATAAACTGATCAAAAAAGCAGTCAGATCATCGATTTTGGGAAATAGTATTGAAAAGATATACAATTGCAGTCTAAAGCGAATTGCAAGTGTTATTGTCGAAATACGGCTGTTGAAGTTCGCTCATAGAAGACATAGTAAACAAGGTCTCTGAGATCAGTGAGCAGTTATACGATTTTAACATCATTCCATTTCGTTTCTTTTATGTTTCACCAAAAAACATCTTACCTAAAATTTCACGAATTTCGACTCAATGTCGCAGATACCAATTTCAATACCTTACATCTGGACATCGCTTGGTAATTACTGTTTCAGTTTGGCCAGCCACATACCAATAACAGTAAATTAATTAATGCTGCCTCAGATTCGATGTTCGGAAATATATACAACCTTTGGGCAACCTCACCGTTCTGATGAATGGGCAACCTCACCGTTCTGATGAAGAAATCTGTCTGTTTTTGGTATGCTTTTATAGTGTGTGATTATTGAGATTTATACAGACTTCATCTAAACCTTTGTCACTAAATGCATATGAGACTATTTATAGTTGCATCAGTTACACAATTTACGATAAATACATGTTTTATTAGTATCTTGTGAGCAATCTGGAATGTAAGGCGTGATTAATACGTCATTGGTGTATTAAAGTACAACTGTGATTTGCCCTTCAATTGTATTCTTCTTTTGTGCTTCTTCTTAAAATATTATGGAGGAAATTGTTTGATTAGAACTATAAGTAAATTGCTTTTAAAATATGAAGAGAAGAAATTACAGCAAATGCCACTTGAACTCGCGTTAGTTAATCCAACATATTGGTTACACTTGCATCTATGCACAAATGCACCCAGTCTTATGATATCCCTGTAGTATATAAATATGTTAAACCAGACATCTCGCCTGATCCTACATGCTTTTTTTACAGTTTTTTATTGTCTAGGCGACCTCGTCTCAACGAGGGTTCACTGTAGCTGTGTTCCTATAAATGAGAAATGCGTGTTTAAAATGTCTTGCATTTCTCGTCTACCCCTTGTCTACCAATTGGTCACCACACATGTCAATGACTTTTTAAATCAACCCTGAACGCGGAGTGCTAATTTTGACACAACACAGCCCTTCTTTAACCCAACGCGGAGTGCATTTCTGAAAGAACACTCCTTTTTGTTGAAAACTGGGAGTACGAAATGAAAACTGTCCCCTTTTTGGCACTCCGCGAGGAACGCGTCTGGCCTCAAAACTAACCCCCTTTCTCATCGTTTTTGGACACGCACTGTAATGCATATAATACCTCACCCTCCAGGTGTCTACCACATTGGCTGAACCAGGATTTTGTTGCTGCAAAAAAACTGGGACAGCTTGTGATTATAATGACTCATTCGGGCGAAACACAAATTAATCTTTAATATATTTATTACAATTTCATTTTGTATTTATCGTTTTTTCTTCCCATTTATTTAGAATTTTCAAGGGTGATCACTGGGTTATACTCAACTGGCTGAGGGCCAAAACTGTCAACAGAATCCAAATCTGTGCGAATTCCAGTCCATGACAAGTTCTCGTTGTATGTCGCATTGGTACTCAACATACATTTTTAACGTCAGAATGACATCGGGTTGACGTCGCGACACGACGTTTTTGACGTTGGACTGATGTACAGATTTTGGTTGTATATGAATTGGAATTGACGTCGGTTTTTCACGTCAGAATGACGATGGGTTCCGACGTCAAACCGATGTCGTTTTTTTTGGTGTATATGAAATGAAACCGACGTCGGATTTCACGTCGGGATTCCGAAGCCTTCGCCTCATGTAACATTCGACCCTTTGGGTGAACAAAACTCGGAAAAGAACGTCGGAATAACATCGGGTTCAGGTCATATACATCGCAACCAAACCCGATATTTACGTATAGGACGATTCAAAAGCTCAAATTTGGTTGTATTGAAGTCATGACCAAATAACAACTATTTTACAGCCCCCTAAACACGTCGGTTGATGCTGGGTAACAACAACAACAAAACATTTAGTATCTCATTACAAATATGTGCTGTAGATTTGGCGCTAGGGACCAAAAATGCGTATGTGAAGATGCATTTTATACACCTCAAGACACATTGAAAAAAGATTGTATGAAAACAACGTTACTTTAAGGAATGGATCTTCTGTGGAAATGTGGATGACTCGGCATGGCGCTTGCCTGTAATTAGGCGAACGACCTTTATCGACTGTTCGCAAGCAGTGTCAGTCTGGCATCAAATCCTAACAATGGCTTTCAGAGTTACACAGTCAACTGAAACTAATTACCATGACATTATTGCACAACAACAAAAAGTCAGGGACAATAGAACTGTTTTTTTTTCACTTTCGTAAAAAAAAAAAATACACAGGCGCACCCAGTTGGTACAGTTTACTGCGCTTAACATGTAAAAAAATAGTCTTCACATATTTTCTATGTTCAGAAGTAAACCACTATATTCGCAAAGGAGACCCGTGGGTCGTATGTTGAGTAAAGTGTAAGATGTAATTGAAGTACCACGGCGGATGCTTTTCCCAAACATTTCGAATATATCCTATTGATTTTTTAGCCAATTACTAGTGAACTGTGACATTGGATATTAAGGGCAAGGTAAAAAATCGCAGTGAACCACAAAGCTTATTTAATTTAGCTGACTTGCTCCTTAAAGCCAAAGATGATTCGAGCAAGAGGTGAGAAGGTAGATCTAACGCAATGCGACCACCAATGGCACTGAACAAAAATGGTCCGCTTTCTGAAGTGGTACCATTTCTGGTATTCTTTCTGAGGTATTACCATTTGTGGGATTCTTTCTGAGGTGGTACCATTTGTGGGCCGGTCCTGCCCCGGGATTCCGCTGTAATTTCTTGGCATCTGTACTATAGCTTGTACCTAACCAACGGAACATGGACAGATTCAGCCCCCAACCCCCGCCACCCCACCTACATCTGTCCTGCCAAATACTGAGCTTCATTGGGCCAGCACATACATTGACCTTCAATTAACCAACTCTGTACGTTAACGAAGCAGATAAAACGGTTTGTGTCATATGGGCCGTAGCAATTATCATATAATCATTTGCCCAACAGTTTCCCAAAAGACAAGATGGAGAAACTGTTTCAAAAGCACATACAGATCTTGCTGATTGGCTTTTTTTTTCTGATTCTACACGCCTGTTTTGCAAATCAACTTAGTTTTTCAGGATTTACAGCACGCAATTTCTCGACTGTAATTTCAGCAGATTAACTTCATTTGCCTCACGGGGAGAATCAAACTGCTTGCTTTTTTTTTTACATCGAAAACATATGTTTCTTATTTCCTTTTTATTTTGCATCTTAATTTGCTGTTTAGGGAATTACTACAACTTCGCTACATCTGTGGGATTTTAATCCGAAGTTCAATAATGAAAACGTAGTATTTCGTGAAAGGTACAAGTTTTAACTTCGAACTCAATCTTGAAAACACCAAATACAAGATACAAGGTTAAGTCTCGTATCTCTGGCCTCCCAAACTATTCAACTCGTCAAAGCATCAGTCCGTAAAAGTCTCACATGAGATGTGGCTGAAATCGGATGCTTTAGACACTGTTCAAGCTCATTTCATGTTTTCTTTTTTCAAGAAGTGATCACACGTGAAATTGGATGCTGGTGTGATGCGTGGCACGAGTGCCAAAGATACAATATACTTTAAAAACACGTAGAAAAAAATGTAACAAAAACATACCTGTCTATTCTCATGCGGGTATGATTCTTATGGCAAATACTAGAGCGACGTCTTGGCATTTCTGTTTCAATCTTAAGAATTTAATGATTTCTGGAGGCCATTGAAGGGTGTTTGTTTGGTGAAATTCCCCACCCTCTATAGTATTTTTCCAGCATTTTTAAGGCTTATCAGGATATGTATAATTCTCTTTGTATGGTGTGTAACATTTAAACAATAAAACAATGCAGCTAATTTCCTAAATATTTAACAGATGTGTTGACAATACAACCTATGATGTTATTGGAATCTTTCACTAAGCCTTAGACTTTGAATGCACCTTATCCCCTCCACCCATCACCCCCCACCTTCACACTCCGCAACCTCCTACGCCCCCTGGCTTCCGCTCTTTTCAACAATCTGCATTATCACACCATATCACAACATTCTTATGGGCTTTAAGCATTTTGAATATGTGCTTTCTTTGTGTCACCTTAAGAAATACGGGTGAACAAAGGACCATAAGCAGTAAGAGCACTTTGCTCAATGGTCACAATCGACGGCTCATAATTAAACGATGAAATGCAATATCAATTTCTTAACGAAACACATCAATTGGAAATTATTAATAGGTGGATGAATTTATCAAAACAGTGTTTCAGACAGATGGGTGGTGAGAGGGCAGACGACGTATTGCACCCAGGGCCACCTCGCCAAAAAAAAAAAAAAAAAAAAAAAATCCGCATCTCAATTCGAAATGTCTTGAGTGCGAAATGTCCCGCTTAATTTTTCGCTGTTTATTCTCTAACTGCCTATCATTTTTCTCTACCCCGGTTGGGGGGGGGGGGGAGGGAGTGGTTCACCCTGTGGCTATTTATGACTGCTGACTTAGTAGAAACCTCGACAATTTTTGGTGAGAAATGTCCACATGACGGGTTTAATTCTGTGATTCAATGGGGGTTAATTATAGAAAATATCCCCATCATAAAAGTTCAGAGATCAGTTACCACTTTCTTTTCAACTTTAAGATAAGCAAAAGGAAACAATAAAAAAGATTTTTTTATCTGTCCGCCAGTTCCAGAAAACAATTCTGCAAATTGATGACTGAACCTCAAACAAAATAAATTTATAACCACCGGTCGCATTTTTAAGATTCGATTAGGGCTCTGTTTATTCGCGTGTCTCGCAATTCTCTGTATTCTTTGTTATTCTGGATTGATACAAAGACACACAGCAAGGGGAATTAGGCTAACCCGGACGCAAACACCGGAAACTGTAGGAGGGAGCAGACCGGGATTACTGTCAAGCAAATGCCGGAGGAGGAGGAGGAGCAGGAGGAGGAAGAGAAGGAGGAGGAGGAAGAGAGAGATGCCGCGCACAACTGTAGTAAACAACGGGAAAAAATGTACGCACCTAAGAAGGTTGTGGAAAAGCCAATGACCGCATCTGAGAGGTATCCCAGCGTAATCATCCAGAGACTGGCGTATAACATCATCACATTCTCTGCCAGTATACGGTATCCATGACAACCACGTTATCACAACATAAACAGCGTATCTTGCCCCTCTGGCTTTCACAAGGTATCCAGGTGTGCTGACGTGCAAATATATCGTATATTATTGATATCCCATCTGTGTTATGATCAAAAATATTTGTGTTGTCCAGTGTACTGCCAAATAACCATTAAATGACCGTAACCTTTATAACCATATATCTTCACTGTTTCTACACCTAATGTGTTAAAATCAAAGTCGTTTTAAAGCTGGGCACTAACTTTGTTATTTATTTTATTGGTCATTGTATAACCAGCAAGTTAACACCATTCCTTGTGCTGTTTGCATTCCGCTTGCATTAGGCGTGTTTTCGGGAATAACCATTAACACGACTTTTAAACTACAGAGCGCGAGTTTACACCTTCGTAAGGCTCGAATTTACTGAAGTTTTTGAGTTCTTTACGTTGAAGCCCTTCAGCCGAAGTAAATCCTAACAATGCAGCCGTTGAAACTGAAACAAACACTAAAAATGGCTACACAATGGAAACACACCTGTTTCGCAAATATTAAATCGCACGGAAAGCATATTTAAAGAATGTGAAATATCGCAGTATCAGACTGACATTGTAGTGCAAATATATTGAGTCTCTTGCACATATCCTTTTCCCTATAACACCTGAAGCAATACAGAGTAGGTATTTTTTTCATGGGGTTGTTTATAAAGATAACTTTTTCTTTTTCCGCCCTTATTTAACCTTCTAAGTCAACACTCAAAATGGGCAATGTCATTTTGGTTTTAAGTAACAGAGAAAGTGGCAGGATTCTAAGCGAAGTAACCCGGGGCAAATTACTTTATGGAATTAATTCCATTGCAAATTGAATTATCCGCACATTGCACAGCAAACTTTCTTTCTTACACAGTTTTTATATATCCAAAAAAAGACGCGGAATTGAAGATAACCCGGCTTTGTGTCTTTCTTTGTTACATGCGTTTTCACTGCTTCTAAACTCCAACATGTGAACTTCTGCAATATAAAAGCACTTAAACAACACTTAATAATACCTTGTAAACATTGATAAACCACGTGTGTTTCATTTCTACAATCATATATCCATATTTGTCTAGCTAAGTACGTAAAAACACTAACCACACGGCTCTAAAATGCAAATGATATCGTGCCTCTGTCATTCTCTTGCCATTCACCATTTACTTTTCCATTTGAACGCTTAGCCGTTGCAGGTGTTTACACGAAGGGCTGAGAGCTATAGCTCGTATATATCAAAACCCTGATGGCAGTAGCCACATAAAGTCATCATCAGCACGGTGCATTCTGTATATTTCAAGAGTACTTCTGAATACAGGCAAAACAGTAAAAAATACTGTAAAACCCAATGTCTTTCTACATAGCAAAACTACATCACTTTAAACTTAAACTACACCCGTTTTCCTCTTAAAATGGGAAAAAATAACGAGTGCGAGTGAAAGAAGAATGAATTTCAGTTTGTTAACTCAATGCCTGCAGTATAAAAACTGAAGAAAAGTTCTGATTGTATCCACTTAACACAAAGACATAAACGAGTTCAAAATTTAAAAAAAGACTAATAACGAAATAAAATAAAAATTAAAAAAAATATGAGATTTTAGTTCTGCTCTTTCAATGGTCACGTGTTGAGCTCTATAACAGTGTTGTACCAGATCTGACGTACTCCTGATCTGGTCTTAGAGAGAGATAATGAATGTTAGTAAAAGGCCTCAATGCGTTACTCTGTCTCATAAAATCCATTTCTCGTGGTTTGGTAAGATAATAGATAAAGGGTTGATAATCGTAGCTGTGAAAAATAATGGCAATTTTTGAAGAATGTTTTTTAAATATCACTTTATCCAGTGCGTCTGGGCCGAGTGTTGCTTATTCAACACAACTACCTAAATGGAAGGAAAAGTCGCCCATAAAATCCCCATAACTATTAACCCACCAAACCAGTGTCCCTTCACTATCCCATTTTATTATTCTTTTTATGTCCACTTACGAGGGAAAAGCTGGCGTTTCATTAATTCTTGGTTGCAGTGACAATCTACGAGGCTAGTGTGCGAGTGACAAATCTGACAATATCTCTGGCCAGCTCCTACAAATTCACCCGCCGTGTTTCCCTTTTGCAGTGATCTATTTGGCCAGCTCCTACAAAATTCACCCGCCGTGTTCCCCTTTTACAGTGGTCTCTAGTGCTTAAATGTGCAGCCAATTAAAAAATGGTGTGCTGTGATTTTGTTATTGTCAACATTCAGACCGTAAAATTGCTGTTAACACTCAGGCAAAATAGTTAAAAGCTTGTTTCCTCACCAAAGAGCAGTTATGCAAACCGCTTTGTTTGTGATCAAGTTGGATGTTTCCTGATAATCGTCGGTGTTTGTTACAGCTTGAAATTCGATCTCCGCCGTGTTCAGCGCGTGGTTTGGCACGGCTATTTTCACTGCAGCTGGCGCAATAATTTCATTCTTACCAAACTCCACACAACATTCCTTTTGTCTTTGAAGGTGTTGATGAGATATTCTCCCGTGCAGTTTGCCAACGGCTTTACGCGCTTCATTTACATCGCACTTAATAGCCTTTGTTCTATATAAACCATCCAACGGCGTAAATATTGTTGATGTCATCATTTCCCTTCAGTTTTTGAGATGAAATTACAGCGGGAAGGATGTGTGTAAATGCTTCAAAATGCATGCTTGAGTGACGGTAGCACCGCCCCCACAGCAGAATGATATGTGCATTGCAAAACTTCTGACCAGGGGCTGTCTTGACCCATTTTTAGTACTTTATGTGCCTTCTGGGCAAGTCTTTTTTTTTACTGTCAAATTTTGTACACCCCATCGATCGATTCTCTTTTTTTATACTGTATACTGTTATATACTTTTTAGAGCCGGTGGGGTCACTTTTGTTATTTGCGATTGTAGTGATCTGGCCTGGGGATCACAAACATGGATATATTTCTTCTTCCCCATATCCCCAGT
The DNA here is from genome assembly GCA_949752745.1 of Protula sp. h YS-2021. Taxonomy (NCBI): domain Eukaryota; kingdom Metazoa; phylum Annelida; class Polychaeta; order Sabellida; family Serpulidae; genus Protula; species Protula sp. h YS-2021. Next base: position 80,826,738 of record OX457026.1, on the reverse strand, counting down.
ATGTTGTAGGTTCCTCAACGAAAACCATTGAAAGTGATTCCACAAAGCTTCAAATTGCCACCGTAAATATCACTAAATTCTCATCCCCAACCACTGTGGTCTATAACAGGAGGTGCGCACCTTTCACATATACTTGTTCGATGAACAATTGTAAGAGCCGTTAATTCCACAAGATACATACACGCCCGCACGCGCACACGCAAAAATTGAGACGGGGACGTCGTCGTCGCTTTTACTCTCCTGCCACCCCATCGCGCGACGACAACCGGGGTGGCATCAGGCACTGTGGACGCAGCATATCTCCTGCCACCCCGCAGAGCTCTGATGCCACCCCGAGGCTCTCATGTCACCCCGGCCCAATACTCTCCCATTTTGCTTGTTTTTGTCTCTATAAGTGTTTCATTTAGCGAAGAATGTGATTATCGTCCTATTTTAGGTCAAAAAAAAACTTTCAAAAGCAGAAATCCGTGTAAAAATGCAAAAAGCTCTCCCGCCACCCCGAGGCTCTGATGTCACCCCGAGAACACATAAAACTCTCTTTACGCTATATAAATTGCACAAATGTTTATATTTTGATTAGAAAAGATTTTTAAAAGCTTGACTGTACATGCATGTTGGTATGCATTTTTTTTCATAATCTTTATTGACATAGTTCAAATGTGAAATAGAACTTTGCAAACGCTGTCTTGTTCATTTGACCACTTATGCCATCGACCACTTCAAGTATACGGTCCTTGTTAATAAAATCAGAAAACGCCCCCAAAAATAATAGACCAGGAAAGAGACGTTATTGATATTATGATTTATACTGTAGCCAGCATGAAAGAAAGCTGTTGAATTATTTGTATCACTTGGCTGTTAAAAAATTAGCCTCAGGTGCATAATTTTTTCTGATCAAACAGTGCTTTGTACAGTCATTTAGCAGGTGTCAAAGGGTACAGCGAAAAATTGCACTCTGGTTGTATAAGAAAAATCAAGTATCTTAGTATTGCGCCCACTCTTTGCGAGGTATACGTACTGTGTTATCGAGCAATGCGACCCCCGCAAAGGCACTGGCACTTCTTGGCATGGAAGTTAATCGAAAAAACCTAGATATACTAGAGTAATAAACTCGGTTTGTTTACTGATGAATGGTACAAATAACACTCTTTATCATTTTTACCAATTTACGCTTCTGTGCAAAAAAATTAATTTCTTGGTATTTTCGCAGTGGTGATCCGGTTAGTACAGAGAAAACAGATTAAAGTGATGGCTCCTGCGGCAGTTGCTTTCTACCGCAGAATCAAAGACATTCACAGCTATGAAGGTCTTTGGTAGAATCCAGGTGGTCTCAAGCCTGAGTTGCTCTAGACAATTTGTGTTTGAAATCAATCTAAAGCAACCTAAGAAGTGTGATAACAGTCGGTTTGGTCTTTTTCTCTCTTCTTCTGTTTTGCTGTTATTGCTAAGCAGGTAATATTAAAAGCTTTTCACTGAAAAAAGCAAGGGATGCAAACAAGAAACGGCGTGGGTTAATTACAAACAAGTGAATGATCCGCCAGATTCTAAATTACGAATATATTCGGTAGATTTATGCCTTTGCTGTGGGCGTGGACCCTATTCATTAATAAAGCTGTGAGCACATACATTTAACCGACAGAACGAGCAAGCAAAAAAAAAAAAAGAAGAAGAAATGGTTTGGGCAAATGCCAAGTTTATATTACATCACTTAAATATGATTTTGATACGCATATGGCAAAATGACGTAACAGTGCCGTACGCCTTAAGGGCTTAACTTAACAAAGCACAACTTGGCACTAGTAAAATCTAAAATACACCTACAATAACTAATATATTACCGTGATAAAAACAGGAAGGATGCAGTTAAAATAAAACAATAAGAATAATAATACAATGAGAACACTTATTTAGATATAAGGATCAAGATGCTTTAAGCGGGGTGGGTGGGAGTGGAAAGCAAAAAGCAGAGCAAAGCGGGCAGGGAGAAGCGCTGTCTCCGCTACCACTAGCAATGTGCGAGTGACGGATTGCCGCCAGGCCCACGCGAAGCTATGGATGGAAATCGTGGGCTTGGCTGTGATTGGGCAGAGTCGCATGGAAAAGCTTAAATTTTGAAGTAATTAGCGGTCTGACAAAAAGAAGAAGGCGCTACCGTTAAAGATAAAGAGAAAGTGGTCAGCGCGAGTCGAGAGGGCAGCCGCTAATTAATGGCCCCCCTGCCGATTGCAGAGTCATAAACAAAAATAAATCCTATCTGATTTATTATCACATTATGCCTTTGCTGTGGGCGTGGACCCTATTCATTAATAAAGCTGTGAGCACATACATTTAACCGACAGAACGAGCAAGCAAAAAAAAAAAAGAAGAAGAAATGGTTTGGGCAAATGCCAAGTTTATATTACATCACTTAAATATGATTTTGATACGCATATGGCAAAATGACGTAACAGTGCCGTACGCCTTAAGGGCTTAACTTAACAAAGCACAACTTGGCACTAGTAAAATCTAAAATACACCAAGGAGCCCAAACCAGCTAGAGTAGTGGTAGTGGGGTTATCTATGTAATTGTTACAGGAGTTACTTTCCATGGGGGTGTTTTAAGACATTAGCGCCTAAAACTTTCGCACACTTTGCACGTAACTCGAGTGACGTCTTAGTATAGCGTTCATATGCATTTGAAGCCCAGTCCCCTTGGGCCTTGATAACCTCGGTTGGTAAGCCACAGGCCAGGGCAAAGGTGGCTCCACCCCTTCTCAAAGAGTGGCCGCTGTATTGTTTCGAATCGTAACCCGCTTGTTCCAACAGAGCGGCAAGCGTGTGTGAGAAGGCGCTGTGTGTGAGGGGCAGTGTGGAATCTCCTGATCTGTACGAAAACAGGGGCGCTGCAGGTGGTTGTTTAGCTAACACCAGGGATCTGAGGAGGGCCGTAATGGGGCATAAAATAGATCCCTCGATAACAGGCAGCGGAGTAATCAGTTCCCTGGAAAACGTTTGCATGGTCTTGGTGTGCTTGATACGCAGCAAAGCCGTCTTTCCATCAAAGGTGAAATCTCGGCGGCACAGATCTCGCCTACAACAATGGGACGTCTGTGTTCTTGTAAGCAAAGTAGCTTTACGTGCAAACGTGAAGAAACCGACTAAACACGCTGCCCAAAAACACAAATAAAAGCTATCGGCGAGATCGACGTACTTGTGTAAGTGAATTAAAATATCCAGTGTTATTGGGAGCTTTTGTTTTGGGACCGTTCCTTTCGTAACCTCAATGCCTTTCAACACGCTGACAAGATGATAATCGCTTATTTTGGGTGTGTAGTCAAACTCAAGATGAAGGTGTCTGACGCCCGACATGTAACAGCGAATAGAGGAGGGCGAGTGCGTGCGCGCGAGGTAAGCAGCATACCTACAGAGCGTTATCGGGGCTCCTGGAACTGCCGTATATCCAAAATACTGACAAAAACCAAGATATGTACGAATGTGAACTAAATATGCTGAGCGGGTACTTGGGGCTAAAGCGGCCTGTTTGTATGACCGCCACTCCACGTCCAGTTTTTCTTCTTGCTGTACCACTGCTGTAACAGAAGGTTTAACGCGTGACGTGACATATGGAGGAGGGGAGCGCAGAAGTCCACACGCGCTAGGGCGTAGGTTGCGGCCGGGAGGTGATCAAAGCGGCTCAGGCTATCGGCAAGCAGATTAGAACGGGTGTTAATGTACACAGCTATAAGCCGGAAGTTGTGTGTAGCACATATAATACGGAGCGCTCTCAAGATGTCCGAGGCACACGTGTTACGAATGGAGCCCTTATTAATAGCGAATAGGGCTGCTTTGTTATCTGTCCGTACAATGATTTTGCAATTACGCCATAGTTGCTTCCAGCGTTCAACAGCTAACAAAACAATGGCAAGTTCCTTAACATTAATATGAGCATGAGTAAGCGCCGGGGCATCCGTGGCCCAGTGGATGTACAGCCAGTCAGCAACAGCATTGCGGAAGACGAGGGCAGCACCGGCCCCAGACACACTGGAGTCGGAAACGATGTATGCAGATTCGGGCTCGACTCTGTCTAGGAAGAAAGAAGTGCCGTTGAAATTACTGCATAGAGCGTAGAGCATTTGAAGATCTCTGCGGAGATCAGCTGATAAGCGTGTGCGATGCGAGGGACGCTGTAGCATAGACATTTTATCAATAAAACGACGCAAGCACGGTCTGGCTGCATGAATTACACGAGCTATCCAGCTAAGCTTACCGATTAGAGACTGAAGGTCTCGCTTCGTAACCTTAGTGACCTTGGCGCTCCAGTCTGAGAGGGCAACTTTTACCGCACTTAACTTTTCGGAGGGGATAGACAGGGTTCCCGCTGCCGTATCTATGGTAACACCAAGGAATGTCAGGCGGGTGGTGGGTGAAACACATTTTTCCCAGCTGATTGCGAAACCCAGGGCGACCAGGCTGTGAATTAGAACCTGCATCGCGTCGCGTACCTCGTCTTTGTTATCGGCGCAGATGAAAAAATCGTCAATGAAACATATTATAGCATCTATACCCAAGCGGCGAAGTACTCTACAGACACTCTGCGTTAAGCGATGGAAAATACCGACACTGAGCGATGCACCGAACGGTAGACGGGTGTCCGCAAGGTAGGTGTCATGTGTGTCACCCTCAAAACGCCAACATAAGCCTGCCACTTTTTGCGATCTGTCACTCAGCGGGACTTGCCTGTAGGCAGATTTGAGGTCAACTTTGGCCATATATGAACCGCTTTTTACCATAGAAACAGCTGTATCAACAGTTTGTTTATGTACAGTTGCATAGTTATTAACAGATTTTTCAAAAGGCTGGGAACAGTCGTGAATCAGGCGTATTGCATCTCCCTCTTTCGGTACCGCTCCCAAAGGAGACACTATGTGTGGGCGGGTCTTAAGAATGCGGTAGCGACCTAATTCAACTTCTTTTCGTATAGCGCGATCCACCTGTGTGCGGTAAGTAACGCTGGCGGATTTATTGTTACACTGGAAAGCTGTCTCAGGTACTGAGTTTTCGTCTATAATGTCAAAACCGTTCGTAATACCATTGAGCAGAAAATCGCGGTCCGGGTCATCAGCAAGAAATCGTCTCCAGTTGTCAATTTTATCAGTGAGAGGGCTCGTTCTGACACAGCTTTGTCATGCGTGCTTGTGCTCCGGGTGATTCTTAAAACAGCGAAGGCATACATGAGCAAAGCGACAAGAGGCGCGATCGCAGCCTTTTATCAGGTTGAAATTGCGGCAGATTTCCTTGCCGGTTTGAGGATCGTTCGGCATGTGGTCCCGTTTCCGTTGTGTATACTTCTGGGTACTGGTAGTGTACTGGGTAAAAATGCAGAAATTCATGAGCTCGGGATCCGGATCCCCCCACTGGAGGGTCCCCTCGAAGACTTTGACGCGGTATTCAATGTCGAAACGCATGACACGGCTAATGGGGTATAGCGCACACATATCTGCGATTTTCTGACCGTATCGGGCGTATGCCCGAATATCCGCGATCGTTGAGAATTCTCCCCTTTCAATTAGGGCTTCCTGAATCTTAAGATGGCCCCGAATCCACTGTGGCAGGGTCGTGTTTTCCGGGGTGATTCGGCGCGAGGAAGACACGAGCAATCTTTGATCACCTCCAAATGACAACACTTCCCGCTCCTGGCCTCCCCCATATTGCGATACATTCGTGCAAAAATCTTGCACCAATAGTGGTTTGTCCTTACTCTGGGTGCGAGTGGCTGTCGCTTCGGGAAGGAATCCCGCTTTCTTGCATGCTTCCATTAGTGATGCGAGATCGTGTTCTGCTGGCACATCGTTTGGGGTAGTGTTTGGCGCGCTGGCCGCCGGACCCGCGGTTTCTTCGGTGTCCGACTCCTGATCATGAGTCGTGGCGGACACCGACTTAATAGCGTTTTCGAGAGCCAAGGTCTGGCCCATGTTTAACTTAAAGGCCTTGACTTGTTTCGGGGCCATGAGTTTAATGAGGTTCAGGCTGATAAAACCTTCTTCTCTCAATTTAGAAAGAGTAGACTCCTCCAAGGAGTGCCGTTCGGCCCACTCTTTCAAATTCTCACTCATATTCTGTTCTTATCCAGGCGAGTTGAACAAAACCGATTATGAATTTATCTTATAGTGTTTTTTTTTTTTATTTTTTTTTATTTGCACTTTAATCCTCAAAATCAACACATAAATCTCGTATTATGACTCTAGATATATTACTGAATTGTATGCTTACTTCCTTCGCTAATTATTCATTCACTGACTCGTCTTTATCCTATAGTTTTATATTGTTATGTGCATTTTTTTAAGCAAAAGCAGAGCAAAAATTTTTTTTTTTTTTAAGCAAAAAGCAGAGCAATGCGGGCAGGGAGAAGCGCTGTCTCCGCTACCACTAGCAATGTGCGAGTGACGGATTGCCGCCAGGCCCACGCGAAGCTATGGATGGAAATCGTGGGCTTGGCTGTGATTGGGCAGAGTCGCATGGAAAAGCTTAAATTTTGAAGTAATTAGCGGTCTGACAAAAAGAAGAAGGCGCTACCGTTAAAGATAAAGAGAAAGTGGTCAGCGCGAGTCGAGAGGGCAGCCGCTAATTAATGGCCCCCCTGCCGATTGCAGAGTCATAAACAAAAATAAATCCTATCTGATTTATTATCACATTAGCAGCTGGCACCTTTCTACATTTTAGAATCCAATTTCATTCCATTATATGCATCTGTAGATAACCTGCATCCTTCAAATTCATGAAGTTAGCAATAGTTTCAAGTTTATATTGTTATGTGTTATCAGAAAACAAAATATTTAAATGTGAAAGCAAACACATTTTAAAATTAAGAATGAAGAATTCAAATCTGTTACCTTTATAAAGTGGACAAAATATTAAAATAAATTTTAATATCGGGAAATCACAAATTAAATAATGAATAATAAATAATAAACAAATAAATTATAATAGCAGCAATGGCAATAGTAGTAGTAGTTGTAGAAATGGCATAAATAGTTCCAGTTTATGCTGCTAATAATAATAATAATAATAATAATAATAATAATAATAATAATAATAATAATAATAATAATAATAATAATAATAATAATAATAATAATAATACAGAATTAACAACACAAAATATAGAATTAATTGATTACTGGATTAACATTAAGTGATTGAAACTTCGTGTCATAATGTGTCCTTATAATGCAACCATTCTGTCTTTCAAACGCTGCGTGTATATGTGCTTTGTAGCACTTTATTAACACTTGACAAGCATTTGGCTTTCAAAGGGTTATATGAATTTGTGCGAGCAAAATTCGTCCTTTTTTTTCTTCTTGACACTTTTTCCGATTTTTTGTGTCTTCTTCTTCTCTGACACTATGGGCCCTACGACCATGAAACTTGGGACTTATGAAGAGCTTGATCTGAACATGTGCATGTCACTTTTTATTTTCGTCTTTGATTTCGTTTTCTGTGTTAAAACGCCATGTGAAAAGAGCGTATTTTTTGCAAGTAAATGCATAGCATTTAACGACAGCACAGAATACACATTTGCTCAATGAGCTTTGTGCGAGCTCTCACTGCGTAAATAGATAAAACGGCGTATGCCTGATCAGTCAATAAAATTTTAAGTCAACAACAACCAAACACTACTCGGCTTATAAGACGTATTCAAGCTGTGCTGTTTGCAATATATTATTCAAGAAATAACCCACTGAAGGAAGTTTTTTTGTGTTTTAATTTTTGTCAAGTGTTTAACATTTCGGTAGCGGAATGAGCTTCTAGTTGCAAAATTTAGTTGGTTAATATTTTTTAAGCAGCATGCATAATGAGCTCATTGCTTCGCTATTTCAGGGTTACGATCCCAGAAACAACGCAGATTATTTTTCAAATTCAATATATTTAACACTTGACAAGCCTTTGGCTTGCAAGGGTTATATGAATTTGTGCGAGCAAAATTCGTCCTTTTTCTTTCTTCTTGACACTTTTTCCGATTTTTTGTGTCTTCTTCTTCTCTGACACTATGGGCCCTACGACCATGAAACTTGGGAGTTACGAAGAGCTAGATCTGAACATGTGCATGTCACTTTTTATATTCGTCTTTGATTTCGTTTTCTTTGTTAAACGCCATGTGAAAAGAGTGTATTTTCTGCAAGTAAATGCGTAGCATTTAACCCACATTGCACACAGTTGCACAGTGAGCTTTGTGCGAGTCTCACTGCCTAAATTGCTAACACGACGTATGCTAGATCAGTCAATAAAACCTTAAGTCAACAGAAACCAAACAATACTTGGCTTATAAGACATATTCAAGCTGTGTTGTTTGCAATATATCATTCAAGAAATAACCCATTGAAGGAAGTATTTTTGCGTTTTAATTTTTGTCAAGTGTTTAACATTTCGCTAGCGAAGTGAGGTTTTAGTCTCAAATTACGTTTGTCTTTCCAGATGGAACACTCTTAGCCCCTTGCATTTTTCATGCATATTATACAGGTTTAATAGTAAAGTCACTACTTTGTCCGTATTCAATAACTGTGCTCAAACCCATGCTTAAATTGAGTATAAAACTCCAGTGTCAGACTCACGCACCATTTGCTGAAAATATGAGTTTGAGTTTTCCAGCGTCGAAATTCTGCTGAGTGTCAGACCGTTTCTGTGGGTGGCGGGAGAGATGTTTTCCTGTATAATTTAAAGTAAGTAAAATGAGGTTCATAGGCGGGTTATGGAGAGAAACGGACGCTTGTTTTACTTCTCAGCTGCAAAGAATATTGCGGAACTTGAGAAGTTCACTTCAGGATTTCTACTGTTGATTAGTTCATTTTCAGAGGTGACGCGTTTTCAAATGCTACATAATATCACAATTAATGCACCCAGGGCCTATTATTTGAACGAGAATTTCAAACACACATTTTTGTATTGATTTTCTCCTTTTAAAATTTTGAAATGTCGATTTCTGTTGGCGCTTACAAGTTAAAGAGTTAAATGTCTGATCGTACGTTAGCAGCACTACATCCCGCCAGAAAGTCTTCATACTCACCTCATGCTGAAGATATGCTGGAATATCGTCAGGGGTGAGGAGTTGTACCTATCTTAAGTTGCTTTAGATTGATTTCAAACACAAATTGTCTAGAGCAACTGAGGCTTGAGACCACCTGGATTCTCCTTTTGTGGGCTTTGTTTTCGCATCAACAGAATGTATATATGTTTTGGATTTTTGAGGATTACATTTACATGCACCAAGTTTTTGAAAGATGGATGAAAACTTGCTACATAGATATTTCAAGTACAGTCCTGGACAATGGGCACTACTATGCCTGACTTCAAGTCTAAAAGTCAGGAATTATCTTTATTTTATGCGTGGAACCCATGGCCTAGTTGTTGAGAAACGTAGAAAACATTTCTGATATAAAGCTTGGAGCAGAGCATGCAATATCTCTTTGTTCGTCGATGATGATGTATGTTAAATGTTGCTTCTGTTGGTAAAATACTAGGTGTTACTGAATTGTTTTCGAAATATTCCAATTTACGAGTGAAGATCGAAAAATCAATGTTGCACTTCGTTGGCCCGTGGAAACCTACGCCTGGTGTTGGTCCATGGAAACATAAGCCTAATTTGGCTATATTTTGAAAGTAAATGAAAGAAACTCTAATATTTTGAGCACACAGTGTTCAAAGCAAAAAAGTGAGCATCTTGGACAAAACGCAAAAATTGGCTAAACATCTTAACTTCTGCCACCAAAGGAGTCTGACTATTACGTCCAAAAGTCTATAAAGCACTTACAGCTGAACGTATGGAGGTCTAGAATCTTACATATAGCTTAAGTTGTATCTCCTTTGGTAACGAAAGTTTTGTCAAAGTATAGACGATTGTAAATTCCTTTGTCTAGTCCGTTTTCTAGATCTCATAACAACTAAGAAAGCATCGTGAGATTTTTTAGTAAAAAGGTTGAATAATGCTATAATAAACAAGAAAATAAAACGAATTAGTATGCTGTACTTAATTTTGCATTACAATTTTAAATTTGACCACATAAATATTTCCTCTTCTGTAAAGAAATGCTTTCAAGAATTTTATGATCAAAACATATTTGCTGTGAAATAAAAAAGATAAATAATCAAACAATCTATTATTCAATTTCAAAAATAATACGCTGTGTAAGAAATCAGTCGAGTAGTTCCAAATAAAAAGCAGTAATTTTTAGCCAATTTTTTATAGAAAACCAGTGCTACGTACAGTTTCAGTATATTTTCTATCAACACACAGTATTTGAAGAAGATGTAATACACAGTTGCCATATTCCAATCATTTACCTTTTATGGTTCCAAAGATATGGTGGTTGGTTAGAAACGACTGTGAGGGAAGAGTGGAGAAGTGTCGTAAGCTGGAAAACTACAGTCGATGATCGGTCGAGTCATCGGATGGATCACCGATTTAAATGGTTATTTTTTCATAATTTTTTATATCGTTCTAATGAAGAAAGTGGTACCCAAGTTCTAATTATCAGCTTATAGCTCAACAGCTGGACGGTTTTTTATGCTGCTACATGTATGCTTCGTGTTTGTTAATAACAAACTTTTGATGAGTAACTTTCGATATTCAAAAACTCGCTGATAAAGTCTACAAAGAAGCTCGGCACGGTTTCCGGTCACGTAGGTTAACGACTGATGTGGCATTTTTGTTCAGACAGCTAGCCAAAAACAGCAAAAACGTTGTACCTAGCTTTTGTTGACCTAAAAAAGCGTTTGATGCATTAACTACGTCAGGTCTGCACAAAGAACTGAAGTACCCTACAAGACTACTCAGTCTAGACTCACCCTTCCGCTAGGAACATGCACAACACAGCTTTCAAATAAAAAGTTTGAAGCATGGATGCCTTTTACCCGCCAAGCTCTTCTGTATCTTTTTCTCGACACTGCTCAACGCAAAATAACTATCATTGAATTCCTCTTCGCTGACGAAGCTGCGCTAGCAGCACATAGCGAAGCAAAGCTACAGGTCCTAATTCACAGACTGCAAAACACTTTTAAGCCATTTTTCCTGACATTCAGAGTGAAGAAAGCATCATGGTTCAAGGTGTAAAAACCCTACCAGTCATAACTCTTAACTATATCACCTTAGAGGTTGTGAGCACTGCCACTGAGAACACAGCCCTAGACGACGAAATCAATGTCAGAACCAGAAATGCTGCTACCGAGTTCGGCAGAGTAACAAGCGGGCATGTCAAAAATTGTCCATGAGAACCTAGACGGCAGTTTGTAAGATATGCATCCTGATTAGGCTTCTTTATGGTATCAAAACATAGACGAGCTACTCCCATCAAGAGGAGAAGTTAAATAGCTGTCATTCCCGCTGTTTGTGTTGCCTGTTCGTGATTACTTGGAAAGACAAGATCCCTAACAGAGAAGTCTCAGGACAGCATCTGCGCTCATCAAACAGCGGCATCTGCACCGGCCTTGCCATGTAAGCCGCATGAACGACGGCCGAATACTGAAAGACCTCCTCTACGGCAAGACTGCTGAACGAAAACGTCGAACTGGTTCTCCCTAGGCTCCGCTTTGAAGACATGTGCAAGCGTGGTCACTGAGTTTTCGGCCTGCTCACTTAAATGGGAATCCATCGCTGAAAACTGAGCAGTCTGATGCTCCAATGCTCACAAAACCATGACTCTAGATTATTCAGCAAACTGGCGGTGAGACTGAAGAAGATTATAAGCAGTTTTAGTCAGCCAACCACCAAAAAAAAACATTAGACAGCGAAATGTCTATCGTCTTCCGTGGACCCACTGATGTCGATGTTTATAAATAGCATACGTGCATTATATATTGTTATACACTATTCATGTTGAACACTATTGATCCCACTTCTGATTTGCCGGTCACATCTCAACGCTCTTTTCAGTCAGATTGATACCTTTCGATATTTAAAAAGACCAATCAGTGTCAACGCCAAAACAATGCAGCTACACCAGAAACAGAACCAGTTGGTTCATCAATGTTTATTCAGATAAAAAATAGGTATTAAGCATTAAAATAGTTGTGGGATAGCCACAAGTAAAATGGGAATGTACATATATGGTCAAGAGGGAAGTACAAGCAAATACATTCCGAAGCCAAAAGTGGACTCGGTGTTTTCCTTGTACTTCGATCGTGATCGTATTATATTCATTGTATTATACAGCTTTGATTTCTTTTGTACTCTAGCCTCTACTTTTGCCAGTTATACTTGGAGTAATTAAATATCAATTCCCTAGAGATTGTGAAATGTCTGTGTAAATAAGTAAGAAATGGTAAAAATGCAGCCATCGAAAAACATATACTGGAGCGGAAAAAACTTTGAACGGAGAGTTAAACTGGTACGGAAGTGCCTAGAACAGAGACGCTATCAAAATACCACACAGATTGTCGGCTAGATAACTAAAGAAAAATATCTTTATCTAGATACAACATGTCGGTTTCTAAGCGTTTGACAAATGAGGAATAAATTATACAGTAATCATGGCTTATCGTTTAGCACTTCCCATTTTACAAAACATAAGCATCAAACTAAATTTGAATAGCATACACTTTTCATTTAATTGATGAAAATAGAATATACTTTCTCATTATTTAAATTTAGTCAGTGTAACGACATCAAGATATAGAAAAACTACTGTGAATATTCTTTATAATTCACCATTGTACTTTTCAGTTTATTATTTCTTCCACAAATCGGACACTATAGAGGGAAAGGAGGTACGCGGATTAGTGTTTCGGATGAAAATCATATTTTCCTGAAATATGTATTTGACAGGGGGAAGGGTATTTTCTGCCCGAAAACTGCCTTTGAGCGGCGAAAATGTTACCATAGCTTGATAGTCAGGACAGCAAGTTCGAATCCCTGATAAAATTCATACGCGACTACAGGACCGTACATGGTAAGCTAGGGTCGTACATAAAAACACTGCTTTCTTCGTTTTGAGCAATACAGAAATGCTCGTATCCCAGATCAGGGGATAATATGCTTAAAATAGCATGTGTATTTGGGGTATTTTAAGAATGTTTTGAATAACTGCGTAATGTTTGTTCTTCGTGTTCTTGGAATTTTTCGTCACTTTTCTGCTAGTTGTGATGCTATTATCTTGACACTGAAATTTAACGTAAGCCTTTTGCTAAAACATGATAAAGATTGATTGGCAATAGTAAGAGCTATGAAGTGGAAATTGAGGGGTATACAGAGCAAGCATAGCCTTTTTAAAAATGCAATCCGTGTAAAAACGACATGATTAAGGGGCTTTAGTGTATATATGTTGTATTTTATTTTCTTTATGTTATTTGCTTAGATTTGTATAAAATGACGATCATCGATTTTGCAGATGTATAATCACTTGCTTGTTAAAAACTAGAAGAACATCGATTTAAGTCTATGATCTGCAAGCACTGCCTTGTTTGGTTATTTCGGTCAGTCATTCAAGTTGTTTATTTTCTATTTTCAATGGCAGGTTGGGAAACAAAAGCAGGTATTTGAAAAGAACAAAAATCTCTTCATGGTCAGTTTTCAAAAATGAAACCAGAGTGATAATGTGGAGCTCGGTTCGGTTCACATGTGCCGAACCCCATGAAATATTTGGTTTTCTGTACACCGTACCCTCCTTATTGCAAAGTGTGTCACTCAATATACGACCAGTTGTACAGTTTCTCTTTGCTGTTATGACCACCTGCACAATACAGTCTTGGTCATACGATCATCTCTAATGCCTTGAATATACGGCAATCTGTTAAGTATATATTTACGTATACAGCACCACAGATATGCGGTCATCTATAATGGATGTCTCTGTGTATGCTCACTCTGTAAAGTTAACAGACAAAACACGAAACTATCTATATCTGACAACCATAACATGGTTATCAGTGGACTGTCCTGATCCCAGCTTTTTTAATATTTGATCGAATTGATAATATGAGACCAGCTGGGGCTGTAGACCCCGGATAGCGATTTTGAGGTTGAATGCTGTTAGTCTTTCCATTTATCCTTGAAACTAGTGAGCATTTCCCCGTAATACTTGGATATATAAATGGTCTATCCCAGTGGGTAGGCGTTCGTCATTTTTATTTTGATAGTGACCCATTTTCACACTGGACGTCATCTTGGATTTATAGTCTCAGTTTCATGTTAACGCGGTAACACAAAGAGTACTTAGCCGAGCTTCGCCGGCTTTTAGACACAGCTGAACCAGTTCAAAGTGAGCTCGGGATGGAAGCAAAACCGTACTAAACTTCTAGCAGAACAAAAGAAATGTATTTTTTAACAAAACAAGCTATTCATTAATTTATTTATTAAACAACATGATTAGTTATAAAATAATTCATGAAAACGAGGCTTGTGACAGTTATGTTGCACAATTTCATCCATCTCTTGAATACTTACGTTCTTACCGTCCTTTGAGGAGAAATATTATGTGTACATTCGACGCTTATAAAAAAACATCGATTTGGAACCCCCTGCATTGTGGGTTAAGTGAAATATTTTTGATAATAAAATACTTTAAAATTAAATTCACGCCCAAAACTCCTAGGGCTTTCTAAAGTTAAGGTCAACAAAGATATATATATGGTATTGATTTTGTTATATTTCAGGCAAAATTAGATATCCATAAATGTAATCTCAGTAAAACGGAAGTCTTCTTTTGGAAAAATAATTGGAAAACAAATGTACACTGTTCTGGACAGAAATTATGTTCTGTTAGACAACAGTGAGCGTGTTTTATAGTTGTAATATTAATGGACTATAATTCACGATTTGTGCGTTCTGAAGATGCAGAAGTAAAACAAGTTTACAACAGCAAAAAAAAATCCTATTACATAATTGTATAAGGACTACTTGTTAAAACAAATATCGTACTAGAAATATAATAGGATGAAATAAAGGAAAAAAGCATTTCTTTTGGATTGATTTTGGGGATCGATAACAAAATTTAAAATGGCCTCCAGCTACCATTTTGGACTTTTTGCCACATTTTCCAATAGTTTTATCAACACGTTACGGGGTCTCTGGTACAGTACTGCAATGGATAGAGTCATACCTCACCAATCGCTCCCAAAAGATGTTGATCGATGGAGCATTCTCCGATCCGACACCCCTTACTACAGGGGTACCCCAAGGGAGTATCCTAGGACCACTGCTGTTCACCCTGTATATTGTCCCTGTTGGCGATATCATGGCGAAAATACGGTCTATCATATCGTTTTTTACGCTGATGATACGCAATTATTTGTATTTTTTAATGTTAATGACTTTGGCAATGCATGTAGTCTATTAGAAGCATGTATCTGTGACGTTAAGACGTGGATGACTTTTAATCATTTAAAGCTTAATGATGAAAAAACTGAGGTTATTTTGATTGGGACAAAGCATTTTAGGTCTAAGTTGTCTAACATCAACTTGCAGGTTGGTGATCAAAATATTTCCAGTGTATCAGCTGTTCAGGACCTTGGTGTCATGTTTGATCAATCTTTGTCCATGGAACAGTTTGTTGTGAGAAAGTGCCAAATTGCAATGTCTAATCTTCGCTCTATCTCGAACATGAGAAAGTATATGGATATAGATGTTACGCGTACTCTCGTTCAGGCAATGGTTATATCACAATTAGATTATGGAAATGGTCTCCTATATGACGTTAATAAAGCCCTGGTTAAGAAGTTACAGCTTGTCCAAAATTCTGCCGCTAGGCTCATTGCAAAGTAGACAGACGGGGTCATATAACCCCTATACTTAGGGAGCTGCACTGGCTGTCAATTGACGCTAGAGTCATTTTTAAATTTTAGTACTCTGTTTCAAATGTTTAACAGGAAATGACCCTGCTTATCTAGTTGATTTGTTAGTTCCTTATCAACCAGGTCGTACCCTGAGATCGTCTAGTCATTTACAGCTAGTCATTCCAAGAACTAGTTCTAAAATGGGAGACACATCATTCGAAGTGTTTGCGCCGAAGCTGTGGAATGATCTTCCAATTCATATTAAAAGTTCTACTTCTATCTCATGTTTCAGAAGACTTTTAAAACCCTATTTCTTCAGTCAGTATTATTAGTTGCTATCTACTGCTCTTGTTTTTAAGTATTTTTAAATCTTTTTTGACTATGTGTATTCATGCTCATGTATCCAAGTTTGTAAGCGCTTAGAGATTTAATTATATAAAGCTCGTTATATGAATTACGTATATAAATGAGAAATAATAAACAATTTTAGGGATTATCACCAAAAGGTAGACATGGGTTAGCCATCTGAAAATTACACCCGGGTCCGGTTTTAAAATGAATGCGAAATTTTAAAATAACCGACATCGGCCATCTTGGATTTCCATCCTCAGATTCTTATCATGATATTAACACAAAAACCATTTGATCGATCGTCACCAAATACTAGACAATGCTTAGTGTCATAAATACAAGCCTGGGTTGATTTTGGGTTTGATTGTAGTATTTAACTTGGTAGTTTGGAGCAAAAGTTATCAATTTTATATGAAACATCCGATAATATCTTACTCATGAAACTGCTTAAATTTCATCAATAAATTAGATCAACATCAAATTCTGTTTCATACAGAACAACGAAATGAGGTCTAGTTACACTTGACAAGCCTTTGGCTTGCAAGGTGTTTCTGAATTTGTGCGAGCAGCCGTTGGTATCTTTTTTTTTCTTGACAGTGAACGGATTTTTTGGTGTCATCTACTCAGCTGACACTACGGGCCCTGGGGCCCCGAAACTTGGGACTTAGGTAGAACTTGATATAAACGTGTGCATGACACGTTTTATTTTCTCCTTCAATTTTGTTTTGTTGTTTAAAATGTGAAAAGAGTGTATTTTTTGCAAGTAAATGTGGAGCATTTATCGCACAGCACACAACACACAGTTGCTTAGGTTTGTGCGAGCTCTCACTGCGTGAATAGATAACACGGCGTATGCCTGATCAGCCAATAAAACCTTAAGTCAACAAAAACCAAACACTGCTCGGCTTATTAGACGTATTCAAGCTGTGTTGTTTGCAATATATTGTTCAACAAATAACCCATTGAAGGTAGTATTTTTGCGTTTTAATTTTTTAAGTGTTAAACATTTCGCTAGCGAAATGAGGTTCTAGTTTGCAAATTAATGTGCGATCTGATCACAGGACTATAAACAACACTATTTGTAAAAACAGAAAGTCTGAGGAATGGTTTGAGGTGACGGCATGACACCGGTGCTCAGTTTCTTTACACCACTGCCGGTGTTTTCAGACAAGGCACCAATAGGTCGTTTCATCCTGGATTAGCCGTGCATATATAACACAGTGTTTGTTGACAAGTCAATCAGATCCAGCCCGGATCTTTTGATCCTTTATTATTCAACAGAGGCCTTTTTAAATTCTATTGACATGCAGGATCGAACCTTACCTCGCGCCCAGTTCGAATCATGTATTGTGAAGGGCATTAAGTGAGACGTTGACTAAAAGAAGTGCCAATGTGAAACACACTTCCGTCACCTCTGTACAGGCAAACTGATTCGTCTAAAACAGTGTGTTGCGAGTGAACGTGTGGACGAAAGGTACACAGCAAAGAGCTTACTGCAGTGTAATGCACAGGTAATTCCGATAACAAAGAATCAAATGTCAGTGTGAGGAGTGGTCGCTACAGCGGTGACAGAGGAAAAGCCACCGAGATATAAATCAGATCAAACAGATATCCTTTTGAATCTCGCAAAACTCTTACTTTGGACGGATGTCATTAAATTTTATTTTGTAAATAAACCTGTTTGACTCTCAACTCTGCATGTTGAGAGTTATTATTTCTATTATATTGCGCAGCAAGCGGGGAGCGGGGGGGGGGGGGGGGGGAATCATCGCGCGGCCTTAACGCCATGTGTGGTTTTTCCTACCTCGGGCGAAATGGTGCGTAATCAATGCCTCTACTTCACCCAATAAATATATGATGAAAAATGAGTCCAGATTAATATTTTTGAAAGTTATATTGTGCAGTAAAAATATAATAATTTATCTGTTAAACCTGATAAATTGTGCAAGATAAGCATGATCCCTGTGATTCATCAAGCATACAGATGAGGTAACATGTGGTTTTGATGCCCTTGCGTTTCCTCATAAAATGAACAACAAAGTAATTAATGTAGCATTTGAGTCCTGTCTGTGTACCTTCAAGCCCTCTACCGAGCCCTCCTCTTTCCAGTAATTTCCCTCGCTGTGAGTTGACTGGATGAGTCCCTGTCG
Source organism: Protula sp. h YS-2021 (assembly GCA_949752745.1). NCBI lineage: Eukaryota > Metazoa > Annelida > Polychaeta > Sabellida > Serpulidae > Protula > Protula sp. h YS-2021. Next base: position 80,808,499 of record OX457026.1, on the reverse strand, counting down.
TCTTAAGCTTATGGAATAACGATTATTGGCAAATGTATATATGACCCAATTGTGTCATGACAATTCTATGTCGTTTCTAAGTGGGACTAAGTCCGACACATAAGAACTCACAAACAAAAAGTTCACTCTATTTTTTAATAGTTCAATTAAAGATACATTTGATTATATGTGCGACATGCGATCAATAACTTTTATCTGCTCTACAAAAGTATAGTGTTTTAATTGACTATTATCTGTAGAGATTAAAAATGAACATATCAACTGGTGAAAAGGGATAATCTTAAAACTATCCAGTTAGTTTAGGGGTTGAAAACCAACACAGATATTATTTCTATTGGATAGTAAAATTATATTATCTTTCCTTAATTTAGCTGATTAAAGACACGGAAAAATGTCGATGGACTACCTGAAAAATGTTTACGTTCCGAGGAGGGATGAGACACGAAAAATGTAAGTTGAATGAGATTTTTTTATATAAATTACTTTTTTTGCAAACGTTGTGAACAGTAACTTCAGTTCTGCTCAAGGGGGGGGGGGGGGGGGGGCTCACAAGCAAGGTCTGAGAAGTTCATTTTTATATAACATAGTATTCGCAGGAACTGTGCCTGTGGGGTTGGGACATTGCGAATCTTATGAGTTTTTTTATTTTTATTTTTGGGTTCTTTATAGCAGTATGACACACTTCCACCAAAAATTTTCGTGGTTTTTCAATTGAAAAATTAACAATAATAATATCTTTTCTACCTACAAACAATATGACCTGAATAATGGATAATCGCAATTTTTTATATTTACTTTTCCTTGATGTAGGATTGTATGTTGAATTTCAGCCAACACAAAGTATCTGGAAACCCAACATTGAAATTCTTGATAAAATTATTGTGCTGCTTTCTTGTACAAAAAACTAGACTACTATTGGTCAAAAGTTTGTGCTTATTTCCAGAACTTCATATGGCAAAATGAACAACTGGTGTGACTACACAACGGAAGTTACAGCAGATAAACGTCCAAAGATGCCTCTTTTGGGGCAAAACGGTCCCCTTCGTCCAGGGGTGGAACTAGATATCCCCACCCACCGCTCCCTCACGCCCTTGACTAGGGCCATTATGCAGCGAAGACAGCAGATGGCGGAGAGAAATGCCCGCGAAGTGAGGCAAAAATACGGTGAAATGAGAGCGCAGGCGCAGCAACTTCAGCCGCTAGCGACATCTCTCGACACGACAGCGTATCGCATGGAGAATACGCTAGCTGACGGAAGTATGATTATCGCAGGGAGAAAAGTGATCCCTGATCCCGTATGTATGCACTTCTTTAATGTAGCCCGTCATCGCATGGTGATTATTTATTGTAATTTGGGTTTGTGTGGAGGGGGGGGGGGGTGAATACCCACGATTCGGGGCTCTCTGGATTTTGTCTGTAACTTACGAAGTGTGTTATATCCAAAAGAAAAAATTGTCGAATCCCCCCTCCCATGGCATTGTCCCCCAGTGTTGCGGAACAATATTTGAGAATTCGACGTCTTTGTTTTTTATTTCACCGAAAGAGTCGATTATACTACTTTTAAGAATTCACTTGCGAAATAACGCCATTATACATTATGACTTATTTTTTTAAAGATAAACTTAAGTAGGAATAAATTGCAACCGAAAGTTCAGCCTCACATGAATGAATATATAAGAGAATAATAAGTGAATGACTTCAAATTTTCTTTACCCCTCGTTTAGATGACCACCGGACCGACGGTACATCTAAGCTATTCACATTCTGGAGGTTATGATGATTACCACAAGACGTATTTAAAACTCCAGAAAGAAGGCATTTATCCCTCCTATCCGCTCTATGGACCACCAAGGTATATGCACTGGATACACAGTGGAAATCATTTTTAATTCTGGCTGCCTGATAAATAGAATTTACAGGATCTTTTCAACTTCATAAATGGGTGTTCATTAACACTTGATAAGCCTTTGGCTTGCAAGGGTTATATGAATTTGTGCGAGCAAAATTCGTCCTTTTTTTTTCTTCTTGACACTTTTTCCGATTTTTGTGTCTTCTTCTTCTCTGACACTATGGGCCCTACGACCATGAAACTTGGGACTTATGAAGAGCTTGATCTGAACATGTGCATGTCACTTTTTATTTTCGTCTTTGATTTCATTTTCTTTGTTAAAACGCCATGTGAAAAGAGTGTATTTTTTGCAAGTAAATGCGTAGCATTTAACCCACATCACACACAGTTGCTCAGTGAGCTTTGTGCGAGCTCTCACTGCGTAAATAGATAACACGGCGTATGCTATATCAGTCAATAAAACCTTAAGTCAACAGAAACCAAACACTACTCGGCTTATAAGACGTATTCAAGCTGTGTTGTTCGCAATATATTATTCAAGAAATAACCGCTTGAAGGAAGTATTCTTGCGTTTAAATTTTTTATAAATCAACTTTATGTTTATAAGCTTGGTGTTGGTTTTCAAAAGACCAAACCTGTAGAAGATAACAATGTAAAACGTACTCTAGCTTACTCCACTGTTCATCTAAAAGGTTACGCAATGGCGGTGTGGGAGGACCATGGAAACACGTGAAGGAAGTGATGCAAGCCAGGGGCGCCAGAACTCTCTTCGTAGACGGTGCGTTTGTCTGCCTGACGTTCTCACCCCCATCTCCCTCTTCTGTCATCAGAAGCGTATAACAACGCGTGTGCTCTGACGCTTGCTTTTCTGTCACTCTCTAGTTATGATATCTCCCCTACTTTGCATCATGAACCATGGGCCAAACTCTTCAGTATGGATGAAATATCTGTAACTCAACAGGTCGTCTACAAGACCTTCAGCCAGTTTTTTTCTTTTGGTGTATATAAATGCCCAGTTGAAGTGATACAAACATAACACAATCAGTTGATGTTTTTTTTTAACTTTCAGGTCAACCGAGAGAAATAGAAAACATGGCAATGGCCGGTGGAAAGATACCCGGAACGGACTTATATTATCCATTAAAGTCTGACAATGGCCCCATTGGTAGAAAGGCCAAGGGTAGGGTAATAACATCGCCCCCTAACAAAAGTAAGCCCGTTTACTACTTCTAACAACAAAGTATTTAATAGCAAATAGAACTCTATAGTTTTAATATTAATAGTATTTACGTTTCTATCTTAAAAATGAACTAGTCTGTTGTTTGGCTCGCCATTTTGGATTCAATACTTTTTCGTAGCTTTTTTGTCTACTGATTGGTTGGAAATTAATCGGAATGTATTAGACTTATTTGAGAACAACTGGTGCAGAAAGTTTTTTTTGTGTTTTCAATTTAATAAGCCACTTATATTTCAAAACTCCATAACCAAAAGATGCTTTGAATGTATTGCAATACCTTGATTTATCCATTGCTTCGTCATTATCAAGAACCCAACCTTCCCAAATTCAACACCAATCAATTTTGTCAACACAACTCACAATGACTTTGTTTGATCAGCCCCCGATTTCTACGATTTAAATTTCTCATAGGGAAATGTTTGTCCTCATTTATGGGCAACATTCCCTTATAAAGAGATATATGCTGAAAAACGTTTGCGAAAACGGGGCGTTTGACGAAACGGAATACCGTAATCTCCTGATATCCAGGTGCGATAAATATCCAGGGGCAAATGGTGAATTTATAAGGAGCAACCGAGTTTGTAACACAGAGAGGTTTTACTGTACTCGAACATAAATTTAGCCGCGTACGTTTGTACTTCACAAATCCATTTTCACAACGGCCTCAGGACTAAAATGAACCGAGTGTGGAATTAATGCTTTGTGTAAATCCATAACTCGCAAACAATCCTTAATGCAGCCTAAATTCGTACTGCAAATTTGGTACGAAGAAAGCAAATATTTAAATCCATTGTGTGGATGAGCCATTTTTCACTAGCAACTATATTTTCTGTGTTTTATTTACTCAACAAGTGAAATACTTTAAGCTTTTCCCTCCAGTGTCTCAGTTATATTAACGGCTGGTGTTCATGAGAATACAGGAAAAAATCCTGATCATCCCGGTGAATAGTCAAAATGGCGGGAAGCCGAAAGAGGATCTAATCAGCATTATAATCGTTATAATCATTGTTGCTACCAGTATATTTGTAATTACTTGATTTGCTGGAAAATAAATCTGAAAGAAACATAGCGAAATGGCGCGTGGGGGAGGGGCGGGCGCATCCATCATATCAACTAGGTGGGGGGAGGGAGGAGGGTTGGGGGGCTAGGAGATAATCTGGAATAGCTGCATAAGGCCAAACTGCAGAAGACAGCAAACTCATATAATCTACTAATGTTCGCAGTTCTGCAACAAATTATAATGTGAAACTCATTTTCGAGTTTTAAGTAAAATTACATTAATTGCGAAACTTTTTGGGGGTTTTTTTTGTACGTTTTTTCTACACCCCCCTCCAAAAAAAAAAAAAAAAAGAAAAAAAAAAAAGAAAAAAAAATAAAATTTTGCATTCAAGCCACATTTCAATGGTTTCATTGAATTTCTGAGAATCCGCCTATTTGCCTGGTCTGTTCTGACATTCCTGCCAAAGTTCGCTCTGCTGAAGAACTTAGCCACTTTCATCACAGAACAGAGCTTAAGTGTTTCTGCTAGGAAACGCATTGCTGTATGCAAATATACAACTTCAAAATGAAACCAAAGCAGTAACTGCCTAGTTAACCTTTGTTAATGTTCGCTTACTGTTCGCACAAGTCTTCATCTCTGAACTGTCTTTAATTTCCACTAAAATATCAGTGTTTTTCTTTGTAATTAATTGGCGAGTAATAACAGTGTCGGGGTTATTTTTTTCAGTGGCCATGTACGAAAAAGAGGCCCTGCGACAAGCTGAAGGCGCGAATTGGCATCTACTTAGATGAAGGCCTATCCAAGTCTAGTCCATATTACACATACGTTTGGATATTACTAATAGCACTAAATCTGGGCTACACCTTTTAGTCTGTCGATGCTCGAAGAAGCGGAGAAATTTTCCACTTGTCGTCATTAGCAGGTCCAGTTTGACTATATAAATGCTGCAATTTTTGGTTAAATTAACCGTCATAAATACTCTCTGCAGTTTATTCCCCACTGAATTGAAGGTGTGTGAAATTTCCAGTTCGCATTGCCTGGTCCTTTGCGGCGGGTGCCTTCTGTTTATCATGGCCAATTTCCTGTCCAAGTCACTTCGTTTAAAAAAATCAGACTGTGTTCCACCCTTTACTGTACTAGAGATTAATAAATTTCAACATAATAAATTTTATTTCGTGGAAGTTTATTAAACTTTTAATTGACTCTCCCTTGTACAAGAATTAACTGCATTAATTGTTCATATACATTCTGATCTCAGCCGTTCTTTCATACACACAAACGTCTAGTATTTGTGTGTCTTTTATCTTGTGTGTCTGATTATTTCAGTGTGTAACCTCATAAAACATGAAACTCGTTCATATACAAAGGGGACTAAATTGGTTTGTATTGTAACGGAATAAACGTCAAGCCTTAAATCTTTGTCTTTCAAAAATTTCACTTTGGCTTAATTCCATGACAGTGAATGGCAAAAATGTGTAACTTACAGCATACATTTTCCACGAGTATATCGTAGCTTTGGTTAATGATGTTGTGATGTTAAGCCAAGCGTGCTGGTGGCCACGCTTTTGGTGGACGAGGTTTTATAGTCGAGAGCGGAAGCTGTGGAATGTTTGCTTTTCTGCTTAAATAGAGAGATTGCAACTGTGTTATAATCTGTTAGAAAACGGTGATGTCTTGTGAGCAAATTAATGTCTAATTACATGATACACATGTGTTGATGTATGTTATAACATATTATAATTACATGTTATACGTGTTTATGTATGTTATAACATGTTATAATTACATGTTATACATACCGCATCCAGTGTTATATTATCAGAATAAGCAGCATTGGTTTGTTCCGGATTCTTTTTTTTTTTTGCATGTAGCCACATCACAGTTGATGTTTCAGTTATTGATACTTTTTTAATTTTTGTAATTGTAATTAGACACGTCGACGGACACGTGACCATTCAACATCAGTGCAATGCAGTGTTTATCTTGTTTCAATACTAATTGCAATTCAATGAAGTGGAAGCATGTGTGTCTTCTTCTTTGAGACTTACGCGACCAGTATTAAAGTGCCTTCCGAGCTGTGCTTACTGAGATTGTATTATTGCTGATGCAAACCTAATGAAACACAATAAAACTCAACCAGAGAAACTCTTCTTCTGTTTTTAATCTTTATTCAAAGTATGTAATTCTCAAACTTACATACGGCAATTCAAAAATATCACTCACATTTTGAGTTCGCAAATAAGGCGAAGAAAAATAATGTGTAATATATTCAGGGACAATATCACATGCAGATGACACTAAATACAACGGAACTTGTCAGGAACAACGGGAATCTTTTCAAGCTCTATAACTTGAAATATATGGCACAAAATGTTAATATATTTTGCTTCAGACATAACATCATTAAAATAAACGAGAGTCACAAGTGTGAACTCAAAACGATAATTTTAACACGATAAAAACTAAAAACATAAGCAGTTAAATACAACGCTTTAATCAAAGCATTAAGTCGAGAATTAAAGCTAGACCACGGCACCAAGGCTTAACCACGCAGCAAACTTTATTTGAAAAAAAAATTAACAAACTGAACTAACTCACAAACAGAACCATTCGCACTTTGCATAGCAGCTATCCAATAGCAGCAGTTCACGAGCGGTTCTAGTGGCTTTGATTCGCCGTTCGTTAAAACAGACGCAGCTGAGAGAATTGTGCGAGGAACGAATCACATACGACAGGTGTCAACAGCCGCACTCCTGTTACGAAAACCTTTGACAGATCTGGCGTCACGGGAGTGCATTGCTCGTTGTTAGGACGCCAGTATACTGCGCTAAAGGCAGTATGTCATGGCTTAATGTTCGTTGATACAAAAAGCGAAATGTTAACAATTATACTTGAAGATAAATTTTATATTTTCTTGGCAATAATTTATTTGATGTTTAGAAAAATTGCTAATAAATAGAAACAAGTGGGTCAGTGAAACTGGCTATGTCCCCCGCCGGCGTACAATCCCAGTATTTAATTTTGTTAGGCTGGACTACAACCCTTAAGAAATTCGTATCATATTCATAAAATTTAAAATTCCAGCTGGGCCAGTGTCCTTGGGCCGACCTGGCTCATTTACAATACCAATTCTTGTTACCACCCATACTACCTATGTGTATAACATTTTGCCAATTGATAAAAAAATGTAGGCTTGAGTGTGTTAACAAGCTAATTCCAGTATGTAAGGGTTGTGAAAATTTCTGAAGTTCAGCTGGGCCAATGTCCTTGGACCGATAGGTTTCATTTACAATACCGACCTTTGTTGGATCCAATACTTCATATATGTAAAATATTTCAACAATCGATCCAGAAATGTAGGCTTGAGTGTGTTAACAAACTCATTCAAATGAGTAAGGATTGGGAACATTTGTGAAGTTCAGCTGGGCCAATGTCATTGGGCCGACATGGCTCATTTACAATACCAACACTTGTAGGTTCCAATACTACTTATAGTTAAGATATCTTGTCAATCGATGCAGAAATGTTGGCTTGAAGGTGTTAACAAACTCATTCCAGTATATAGGGGTTGTGAAAATTTGTGAAGTTCAGCTGGGCCAATGTCTTTGGGCCGACAGGGCTCATTTACAATACCGACCTTTGTTGGTTCCAATACTTCATATAGCTAAAAGATTTCAACAATCGATCCAGAAATGTAGGCTTGAGTGTGTTAACAAACTCATTCAACTAAGTAAGGTATTGGGAAAATTTCTGAAGTTCAGCTGGGCCAATGTCCTTGGGCCGAAATGGCTCATTTACAATACCAACACTTGTTGGTTCCAATACTACTTATAGTTAAGATATCTTGTCAATCGATGCAGAAATGTAGGCTTGAGTGTGTTAACAAACTCATTCCAGAATGTTGGGGTTGTGAAAATTTGTTCAGTTGGGCCAATGTCCTTGGGCCGACAGGGCTCATTTCCAATACCGATCCTTGTTCGTTCCAGTACTGCCCATATCTACAATATCTTAACAATCGGTCGAAAAATGTAGGCTTGAGTGTGTTAACAAAAAAGGTGTCGACAGACGGACGGACGGACGGACAGACAGACAAACCCGAAAACTAGTCCCCCGGCAGGGGACTAATAATAAATGCAGAAATGACATTTTTTTAAGTACAGTTCAACACTCACTGACGTGTAATTCGAAACGATTGCTTTGGGATGTTTACACTTTGAATGTAAATCAGTCAGTTTTAAATACCGTCAGCAACGCCACGGCTAACTCAGCTAACCAATCCGTGCAGGCAAGCGTATATAACAGATCATCTGAATTCCTTATCCAATTCCTGTACAATAGCTTTTAAATACTGACTACTGTGGTTGCAAAATGCGATAACTATACAGCTTTCTGAGGCGCCGATACACTAATACACTGTATATAGCATGGCCTCAGTGAAATGTGTCAAGCACGGGTCACTCTAATACTAACGCGGTACATATCTATACGACTGTAAGTTTCCGTGTAGTCACCATACTGAATATATGAAACGACTGGACTATCGACATACTCGCAGTTCATGACGTTACAAGAATTCTTAGCATCTCCCATTTTTTTTTTTTTTTGACAAAGGTCTTCATCCAATATAATTTTTTCGCGAATTTTTATTTGAAAATACGCAATTTTTACTATCATTCCGAAGTGGATAAATAAAACTCGTGGATGGCGAAGCTCGGTCACAATGTACCACTGGGTACTTCTGAACGCGGAGTTTTAAGCGGCAGTACACAGGCACGTGCACCGGGCACGTGTTGAATCGTGAGCGTTGTATGTCCTTTTACGTAATTTGCAGAACGTTCTATTTGCAAACAAATGCAAAAACTCATACAAAAAGTGTTTTCGCCCCTTTAGTTTTAATTAATCTCCCTGGCTCGGCATCTTTTCTTATTTTGGAAGTGAATGTCAATAAACAGCTGTTACTTTTACAGAAAAGATTTAGCACTGCTTAGACGAAAGCAAAAAAAAAAAAAAAAGAAAAATAAATAAAAAAAATAAAGAAAAAAGTTCAAGTTAACTGCATAACGCACAGGAGACATCACAGCAACACACGCGGTGGCATAGCGGAAAAAATCCACGAATGGTTACAGAAAACAGTCCGTTCCACATAACACTCTATCGACTTGATCTAGTACTGTGGAGACACGGGTAACATCCCTAACATGGCTACAAAGATACTGACCCAATGAAAGCAACGACTGCAATCCCTGCTGGCATCAAAGTTTGTTTTTTTTTTTTTTTGTTTAAAGAAGCGAGCGAACACAACTCAAAGTGACGCATTGCTTGCGCCATGCAGATAAACAGTACGTATTTCCTGTGTCTCTCCGCTGTTTTATTGTCTAACTGTCAGCCTAAAGCAATACTGTGTTTGATTGCGAATGAAAACACACACTATGTAATGCAATACTGTCACATAGAAACTCAGCACAACAACGACGTCCTTATCACGAGTACCCGATCGGGCCAGATCGGCAGTAGTAACCGAATAGCCAAGACTGCAAACTGAAGGCACGGATCCCACCCTTACTCTCACATGAATCGCCATAAAACTGTAAGTTAAGTCAATGACTAGGACTTGATATAGGATTGGGGACACATGGGGACATGTCCCCGTCGTTACGTCACAGAGGACACCTGCTGTTTTTCTAACTCTTCAAGACGACGTTGTAATGACGCAATCTGGAAGGAAACAACGTCACAACTGCACTAAATCATACACGCCGCATTCACCCAAGCTCAAGACGTAGCATATAAATCTTTACATTTTCTTACATGACTCACTGTTTTTATTTTTATTGATTATCACCTATTTGTTCAAAATTACAAAAACAAAACTACGCAATCCTTTCAGTAAGAATTTTTTCACCATTTAACAGTACTTTTGTTAATTCTGATCACAGTCAATTTTCAAGTGCAAGTAATGGGTCACACTTAAAAAGCAAAGGCCGTATGTTTTTACCTACTTTTTTACGTATTCAGAAGCAAGGAGGTCAATGAATACCTGATTTTTATAGAGTTCTGATGTCTCCTCCACTTGAGTTTCCATCTTCTTCATCTTCGTCTGGTATTTTTTCTTGGCCTTTTCAAAGGCGGAAACCAGAGCACTGAAAATGTTCCATTATACATTCCATCGGGTAGAAAAAGTATATATACGTCAAACTAACATTAGTTTTTAACGCGAATTATGTTATTACAGAAACGGATGCAAACGAAAGCACCAAGTAAGGTTTATTTGAATCCCTGGAAAAACTTGGGAACTATACTATTAATGCTGTAAGCACCCCCATTCTCCCCTCTCGGACTCCCCTCCCTCCCCCCGCCAACTCCCCCTCCAAGACAAATCATAGGGTTTTTCAGAAAAGACAACACAGACAGCACATATTCCTATAGCAGATAATCAGCAGTACAATAACGGAAGTGACGTCACCAAACCTGTTGGCTTTCTTCAGGTCGCTCACGAACTCAGCCGACTGGCGGTGCCGCGACTCGGCATTCTTCGACAGCCGCTCGAGCGTGGCCACGAGCTCAGCGACGCGCCTCCTCAGTAGCTCCTCCCTCCTCAGCGCCTCGGCCAGGTCCCGAGCCGCCTGCGACGAGTCGAGGCCCTGCGAGCGCAGCTCCGCCAGCGTGATGCTCGGTGTCGTCGTGTCGCTCTCCTGACAACGCATTTTAACAACATTTCACATTTTTATTTTTCTTATTTTTATTTGATTTACTGTCAGTTTTTTCTTTCATTTTCTGTTCTCATTTTGTTTTACAGTTCTCTTGCTCGGGTTTTCAATAAGTCTGAGCTCCACTAGCATATTAAAGGGTATTCCATGAGAATTCTAACTGCGCGAAAAGAGTGACTTCAAAGTTCACTGACAGCACTGAATGCTTGGCACAGAACACGCAAATGTTGCATCACGAACACACAACTCATCGTTATGAAATCACCCGTACAGACCGCCTGTCCTGCAAGAACAGCTACTCCCCACCCCCCCCCCCCCCCCCCGCCCCCCCCCCCCATCTCCACTCGTTCCCCACAAACCCCTCTCCTCTTACTCACGTTCTTGTTGGATTCATCCATGCCCAGTTTCTGCTTCCATTGCGATACTTCTGACTTCAAATGCTCGATCTGTACTAAGTAGGCCTGCTCCTGGGACTCTTTGCCGCACAGCTGCAGCTCCAGGGCCGCTTTCTCTTTGCTTATCAAGTAATTCTGTGCTTTCAACTCCGCTTTTTCTTCCTGTTGTGAATGTCATTTGTCTTGTATTGTATCACGAAGAAAGAACAGACAGGCAATTTAAAATGGAAAACAGCTGCCTGCTCATCGATCTGAGACAGTGCAAAGTAACTGAGACCTTTGAATGTAACAGTGTAAGAAGAATGCAATATAAAGACACCAGAGTGTCAAGCTCAACGTCGTCCAATTTATAGTCATTTTCAGACACTGGTGATCCATTTTATTCCATGATTATGACAGCACAGCAGGCAAAATTTTGAGCTTTTTTTAAGATGAGAATGGAGGCGGGTTGAGCTACCTTCATGGCCATGAGCTCCTGCATGAGCACGACGTTCTCCAGGTCGACGTTCCCGCCCTCCGTCACCGGCGGGGACACTTCCGCCTCCCCGTGCGCATGCACGCTCTCCAGCTCCATCACCGTGCCCTGCCCAAAACAGCTCAATTGCAATTACACACAATACATGCCAGCTCAACGGCAATTATTACGTACAGTTCAATTGCAATTACACGCAACACATGCCAGTTCAACTCTAATTATTATGTGCAGCTCACTGCAACTGCACACAAAACATAATTGCTCGACTGAAATAGCAGACAAGGCATTGTATCCCACCTAAGACCTTCACGGCCAATCTGCCTTGCAAAACATTTCAGGTTAATTGTAATCACTGACAGGACGCTCACACATATATTTACACCCGAATTTCATAAAGCGAACAGTATCCTATATGAGTAGGAATTTGGTTTAAAAATGTTTTCAAGATCAATTCACATAGTTTCACTTTAGAACTAAGTTTTTAAATTGCATTCACCTCCCTACCATGTTACTTTTGAGATACTATACAATCCACCTATTTTACAGTTAACCAAGGGAAAACGTTACACTCATAACTTGCATATTGAACCCCCCAACCACCCCCGCCACTGATATCGTCCAAGGACCTAGTCACCTACCTGGAGGGCGGACCTCTCTTGCTTCAAGTGCTTGATATGATCTCTCAATCTGCGCTCGTCCAGTTTGCTGAACTCTGAATCACCGGCACTGCCCGAGGAGCTCGTTGTGCTGTCAACAAACGTACCGCCCTGACAACTTCACGGTCGCCACTCTAACAGCGAATTCAATCGAGATTTGCTCTCATTTTAACGGATTTCCGGCGTTCGAAATGACATTACAGCATGATTTTAATGAACAGGTTTACCTGTTTGTTCGGCTGGTGGAGGAAAGTTCCTCCCAGGGGCTGGTCGGCTGGCCCTGTGACGTCACCACCTCGTTGAGGTTGAAGGAGCGGTCGAGTTTGTGGATCAGTTGCTTGGCAATGTGCTCCGCGCCCCGACGATTCGCCCTGGCCCTGTGGATCTGGTCCGACACCTCGTCGTTCTCATCGCCCACCCCCGAGTCTGTCGTTGCTAAGGAAGAAAAAAAAATGGCATCCACCTGATCGACTGATCACACAAGTTTTCATCTTCTTTTTTTTAACGGTTCTACTTATTGATTTCGAAATGAAGGCGGCTGTCCAATCAAACCTTTGAAATGCAGGGAAACAGTTTAAAACATCGCTCATTACAACATTCTCATACAAAAAAAATATGCTCAATACAACATCCTCATACAAAAAAAAATTAAGATGAAAAACATGGGGCCAGCTGTAGCAGAGAAGTTGCACGATATTTGTCAGGATAGTTTCAAATTACCCGTGTACATGGGTTAACCTCGCCGACAGAGCTGGCATTGCTCTGTACCTCATTCTTGGGATGACTTCAGCCAATTATTTTCTTGAATACATTACCTCGGTTATCAATTGATAAAAACTTTACCGGACTTACAACGCCGCTTTGCAGCAAAGGCGGCAAACGCAACAAAAGTCAATCGCGACCTTGACACGGGCAATAAAGCAGGGACTTGAAGTTTTCATTTAAGTCATTTATTTTTCCTTCGGCGGTCTGCCTCAAGCTTTTGGCTTCACTTTCAGCAATAACTTCGCGAAATTAGCAGCGCAGCACACGCTACCCTACTTTATTGGAACTACCGCTGATTTTCTAGGAACAGAAACGCCTTTTCGCCTCCTAGATCTTACTAGAGCTCGTAAAAAACATCTGCTCAACACTCCAGATGTAGCGCTCATTTTTCTTTTTTTTTTTTTTTTGGGGGGGGGGGGATATTTCTTTTTCACTTTCAACTCTGGTATGATAGATTGCAAGACAACTCGTCCACCAATCCCACCGAGTTCACACCAGGAATTTACAATTAGCCCAATAAAACTGGACATCATTCTTAACCAATTGTTTTCTTCCCACATTTTTGTTACTGAAACATCAAAGTAGTGGTGGGACCATTATTCGAATATTCGAATATTCGTTCGTTTGAGTAGGGTTCGAACTCTATTTTTTGATATTCGAATATTTTGGACTTTTTTAAAAATAATTTTAAAATTATTTTTCATAAGAAGAGAGAATTTTTAGCCTTGTAGGCAACATCGTTACAAAGAAAAGGTCTCAGCTGAGATCGGAAAATATTAATATCCTTATTTTCCTTAATAACAATTCGTAGATTTTCAGTTGTACAGAAACTAGGCAGGGATTGGTTTTGTTTCTCGGCATTACATAGTTATAGTGATACATCTTATTATCCCCTCGCCCAACTTTGTTGGCGAAGATAATAAGATTTGATTTGTCTTGCCGTCCGTAGTGGTCTTGTATGCACAACTCCTCCGAACGGGTAAGCACACACATTTCAAATCCTATACAGATTTACTTCCCATGTATTGTAGTTGTGCAACTTGTATTCAGTTTGTGACTTTTCATTTATTTAGCCAAAATTGAGGTCGAAACTTGGCATATTTTTCGACTATCAAGGCTATACGATCTAAGTCTTGTATGCACAACTCGAGTCTAGGCCCGAACTCCCCCCCCCCCCCCCGACCGAAACCCCCCGGCCCTAACCCCCCTGTCAACCCCCCCCCGACCAAAACCCCCCCCGGGCGGCCTAACCCCCCCCCCCCCGACCCAACCCCCCCCCCCCCCGTTCTCAAAAGAAAATGTGTAATGATAATTTGTTATGGCGCAGGATGTGATGTATTCCATGATGGTGGCATGATTTTTCACAGCAATCTGGGTCACTAAATTACCAAGTGAATCACAATGGATGTAAGTCACATCTACCGCAAGAGAAATTGTAATTTGTAAACTCGACTGATCTCACAACCGGCATATGAATTGCAATTTTTAATGTGTACACACTCATCAATCGTAAAAGCAATTGCAATTTCGAAAACTGAGTGCTATCATCAATGGATGTATGAAGTTTCTTTTATAATGATGATCAATTCCTTCAGTGGTTCGGAAATTGCAATTTTTAACGCCGTGTGGTCTCTTCAATGGGCATTTGAAGTGTAATTAACATCGTGGTTGTATCGCAATTACAAAATATAAAATAGACCTGAGAACCGGGGGGTTTTGAGTCGGGGGGTTTAGGCCGCCGGGGGGTTTTAGTCGGGGGGGGGGTTTGACGGGGGGGGGGGGGGGGTTAGGGCCGGGGGGGGGTTTCGGTCGGGGGGGGGGGGGTTGGGCCTGTTCCCGCACAACTCAGACGAACGGGTAAGCACACACATTTTAAAACCTGTTCACATTTACTCATCATATGGGTCTTTGGACAACTCTGCCCATTACTAACTCGGCCCACACAAACTCGGCCTATCGCGAAAGACTCTGCCCAACCTTTGGACAACTCGGCCCATTCGTGAAAGACGACTCGGCCCAAATTACCAACTCGGCCAAAAACATTTTTATCGAAAATTTTCTTTAAATATATGAGTTTTTTTTAGTGTCATTTATGGAAGAAGTGTTAGAACTTTGTCCATTGTCGATTATGCATGTGTTAGGAGGACAAACTAATTCTAATTGTTAGGAGTACAAACTACTTCTAATTGTGAATTATTGGATTAATACACAGAAAAACAAACTTTTTACCAGGGGTACGGAATAGTTGGCACCTGAGTCGGCACGAAACATTATCGGTAGCTTTTGGACAAGTCAGCGCCACGTTCTACGGGCAAGTGGTATTACCTTTCAAAGTCGGCACCAAACATTAAATATTTTACACACCATTTTAGTTGTGAAAAAAAATTCGTAAGGTTACCAGCACCAATTTTGATCAACTCTTGCTCATGACAAAAACATAATTATTTAGACGCAATTTATTAAAAAATTATAATTTACTTATGTACTCTGTAATTTTAAGATGAAAGATGTTTTGTTCAAACAATAACATTTCTTTTGCCACCTTTATGTGCTCTATGATTGTTAGATCAAAGATTTGATTGCACATCAAGGGAGCTTGAGTGCTACCTTTGATTGAAATGAATAGCAATTATTGTTGTGAAGAATTAATTGCATTTGCAATATAACACTCGCGAGTAAAATCAATCGCAAATCGCTCATTGAATTCGGTTATTTTGGTTGAGAGTGATGGGAATTAATTGTATTCTGTACCAGCGTCCGCGACCACGTGAACAACATTATTTTAATTGCAATTTTTACAATTTATAAGAACCAAGTTTAAAGAGTGTTGAAGTGCAATTTTTGGTGTGTATAATGACCCATTATCACCATAACACATGAAGTGCATGGTGAGAGATATTTGTATCCGCGTCATAAACCGTAAAATGGTGTGTTAAATGGGTATTGTAATATTTGATGTTTGTGACATTCAGACTTCTTTCAGTCATCTCTGCCATTGTGAAAAACAATGCAGATCATGAGAAATGCAATCGAAGGAGGCAAAAATTGCAGTTGGACTCAATAACACCAGAGTATTCATCAACTGCAGTCATTCCTGTCATCGTGAAAAACAATGTATATCATAAGAAACATCTCCCGCCTTTCATAATTTCATGTAACAAATGTCTTCCGTCTTTCAATGTTTGATCAAATCGTATTAAAAATCATAACTGTGTCATAAAAGGCTGCTAGTTCTAATCAAAATCAGCAATGAAACCTCAAAAAGTAAATAGTAAAGTGGCAAAAAAATGGGCCAAGTCGTCTTTCACAATTGGCTGTGTCGGTAAAAGTGGGCCGAGTCGTCCAAAAAAGTTTGGGCTGAGCTGTCCAAAATGGGCCGAGTTGGTACTGGGCCGAGTTGTCCATACCCCCTCATATGTTGTACTTGTGCACCTCGTATTTAGTTTGACCGACTTTTCATTTATTTAGTCAAAATTGTTGTTGAAATTTAGCATATTTTGCGTAGGGCGAGGGGATTAGCCGCGTTCCGATGCTCTTGTTTCTGTTGACGTTATTCAAAACTTTGATTTCGCTTGAACATACTTGAAATAGGTATTTTAAGATCTCTTAATTAACGAAATAAAAGTTTGATGTTCACTTCATGTTTGTTTGTTTTCTGAATAATTTATGATAATACAGCCTCATATTACACAATAATACACAACCACACATCACTGATAACATTTTTGGGGTAGAAGTAATAATGTGGATGTAAATGCAAAAATTCCACAATTTCGAAAAATATTCGAATAATATTCGAATATTGCTCCCAAATATTCGAACCCTGTTTTGGTATTCGAATACAACCACTACATCAAAGTTAAATCCCTTGCTTTGCACAACATTTCTCCAATGGTACTTCACTTACCGGTGCTCCCCAAGCCAGCGGCTTTGCAATTAGCCAGCAGCACGGATTGCTGACTATCCAACAGCAGCACGAGGGCATCTTGGGCCTCCAACAGCTGCTCGCCACAAGAGGTCGCTAACTGTAACGCCGTGTGGTTGCTCTCGTACTTTCCCATTAGCACCGTCAATGTATTGCACATGGATTTACTCTCCTCTAAGTTCAAACTCAACAGATCGTTTTGCGCTCGCAAGTGGTCGATTTTACTCTGCAGTCTCTCCACTTCGATTTCAAACTCGTGTATTTTATTATCTGACACGGTGTATTGTCCCGACGTCGACGCTGATTGGACGATTTCCTGCACGCTGGAGCCGTCCAATAGATTCTGCACTAAATGCTCAGCCACTTTTGCCGTATGAAGCTGGAAAATCAAAATGATCACCACACGATTACCAATACATCAGCTTTTTTTCGACCTTCAAAAAAAAAACAAAAAAAAAAAAAACCACCGTTACATCAAACAGAAACCTTTTGCAATAAATATTTAATGAATTAAGTTGGTTGATGATTTATTAGCAATTTTGCAGTCTCTGTAGTTATCTATTATGGCCTTTCATCTTCAGGAATGCGCAGCCAAGTTGCCTCACTTAGACGCCATTAAACCACGTTAACTGCAACGAATCGCGCGAAAAAAAAAAAAAAAAAAAAAACGAAAACGGGCAGACCTGTGCGGCTGTGATGTCGACACCCAGCACCGGTTTCGGATCATCCTCCGTCATTGAGGTTTTCAATTTTTTCAGTTCAGCAACTTTCGGTCCCGGCGACTGGTCGCCGCCCACGCGCTCGTTACAATCTCTGCCAAGAAGGAACAAAATCATACAACGTTCTTACAGATCAAGAACTAATGAGTGTTAATATATAGCTGGACTGGATAGAGAGGAGGGAAGGGGAGAGTGTTGTACATTGGTGCATTCAGTGGGTGTTAGTAAACCAAAGTGACACTCTTACGCGGACATCCCCGCCATACTCACTTCACCTTTGTCAATTATAAATAACTTAAAAATAGAAATGTTTTACTTATTATTTTCATAAATACATGTAGTATTTTTTTTTAATCGCATACGCTGACCTTGGCGAGAAGGGAGGGCGCGCGTTTTTTGTGGGCGTGCCCTGGACACTATTTCCCGCGTTGGACGCGTCAAAAGTCAGCAGCCGAATCTCTAAATCTTTCACCTTTCCAACAAACATACACATACGGTCTTTCATCACGTCAGCATCGCTGTGAAACAAACGACTTCATGGATTCTCAAGCCAGAAAACACTTCTGTTCCCATAATGCGCAACGTATCCGAGTCAACACGTTTGTGATCAAAGCACAGTGCATGTACTCTGACGAAAGTTGCTTTCGCTCTTTTTCTCTCTATTTTCTCCTTTTTCTTTGTAAATATTTCCTAATTCCTCATATTATTTTCTCGATTTGTTTACTTTTATTTTGAAAACTACTTTTGTTTCATTTGAATGCTGTTCTTGGTTGTTATAGCCAAAATATTAGCACACTCAAACTTGAGTACATGAATAATATACGATAATACACCGCCCTGCTTGACTTACCCTGTTTTTAAGCCGCTGTCGATCTTGTTCCACCGCTCTAAGCTGTAGATTTGTCTTCTCTAAATGTTCTTGTTGCTTTTGAATTTGTTCCTGAAAAAATACAGCCTCTATATCGAGTTCCCGACTTAATTATCCTGCATTTCAACCAGAAGAATAATGACGGTGACACGCGTTAATTGTTATGTCATTACGATCTGACTGACTAGAAACCTCACCTGTATTTTATATTTATAAACCGATTTTACAATGTTTCACATTGTTTTAAGTACCCTGACTTAAAATACATACATCGCATACAGTAGAGATCATAAGTAGACACCGACCAAATCGTCCACGAATAATTCGACTTGTCGCGTTATGCGTTAAAATGTTGGTCCCATTTGGTATTTTTCAGTTGTATTTCACACTAATCACCGTGTTAATCTGAGCCATTTTTGTCGGGATCGAACTGGCACACTTCAACCAGAATCCGCTTATACTTGTTAGTTTATTACGAGGACTGGTTAACTGGTTGTGACTGGTTGACTAGCTGTGACAGGCTAACTGGTTGTGACTGTTAAACTGGTTGTGATTGGTAAACTGGTTGTGACTGGTTAATTGGTAGTAACTAGTTAAGTGGTTGTGACTGGTAAACTAGATGTGACTAGCGAAGTGGCTGTGACTGGTTAAATGGTTGCAACTGGTTAACTGGTTGTGACTGGATAAACTCATTTTGTCCTTGACTTGTAACTGACGGTTCCTAGGGACATTTGTGTTCACACGTGATCACCTGTAAGGATTCGGCAGTGTACTGAATCTGTTCTGTCACCGGGCAAATTGTATGACTAGGAGCGAAAGCTTGATAACCAGGAGACGCGTGTTGATTCTGAAACATAACACACATGTGCAGATCCTTTAGTTATAAGGGGCGAGTCATAAAGTACCCACGCATGGAGGCGAAGGGGCGGGGGGAGGGCGGGGGCGGGGGCCTGTACACACGGTTTCTGGCCACTTCGTCCTACCTCCTACCAGCCTCTTAAAAGACAGGATTGGGTATTCAATTCGACTTACAAAAAGTTTCTCTGGCATTTTTGTGGTAATAAAATTAAGAAATACAACTATGAAATTTGTGCTTTTTCTGCTCCCCTAGTATTAAACAAAAGTCACTGTAATGCCAGGCTACGAAGTGGCAGGCACGGCTACGAAGCGTCTTTCGCAAGGGCACGAAATGGTAGGGTACGAAAACGCAAAGCTACGAAATGTCCAGTTCCCGTGCACACGCCAATACACAAGTTTGCCTAATTGTTGGACGGCCTATTAGTATTTCAGTCTTTTCCTGCTTTTTTTCAGTTTGTTCTATAAAAGTTTTCCTCATCAAACAACCCACAAAAGAAACTCTATTTGCGAGATAATCTAGTCCTCTGGCATACCTGTTGGTGGGCGGGGCTGAGAGGAGATGATAGGCGCTTGAATGGATGACCGGTAGGCGACAGTGTAGGTTTGATTGGCAGACTCTGTGGAGGGTACACGCCCCCACCGCTGGTCCCTCCCGTTGACGATGAGCACGGCATAATGGGGGACCTGAAAAAGAACACGGCACTCCTTTCTATTCACTGAATTTGACCAACATTTCTCACACAAACCAGTCTTATTTCTGACCATCCTCTGACACACTCTACACCGAAAACCAGTTAATTATAATTTCCAAAGGAATATATGCGGTTATTGATATGTGCGATTATCTGGTGCACTTAAAAGACAATAACCAACAGCATGCAAATAACCGGTTTATGCGACTAATCGTTATGCGATTAGGCGATTTCATTTCCATACCAAACTTCTTTCAAATTCGACTGATAAAATAAACATTTATAATATCTCTATTTTCATTTAAAATTTTATTGGATACGCAGCAAAGTATGGTTCAACCAATCACTCAGCAGCATACCTTGTTCTGATTGGCGAGCTGTGGCCGGGCTGGAGCGACACCTGCTGAGTGACGGGGGATAAGCACTGCTGCTGACTCAGCAGTGCTCTGTTGAACGTGTTGATGACCTGGCTCATCTCTGTCTCCCAGTCCAGAGCACCTGCCCACACCAACCAACCACACCAACCCGTGAATGACACCACAATGACACGCGGACGATTAAAGCAGAATGAGGAAAGACAATTGATCAGATACTACCGAAAATTGAAATCAAACTTTCTGTGATTTTGGTAATGAAAATACGAGTAAAATGACAAAATATCACATTTTTAACCAAAAGCAGACTTTTTCATAAAATGGACTTTCCATTGTTGCTCATATTCTTACACGTTCAACAAGTCGTTACTACAGAATAGCACTACACTTGTAAAGTATTTCATGTTCCACTGGTTATATTTTTCTGCTTAATCTACTTCTTTATTTATTTTTTCCACCATACAATAAAATAAGTAAGGATCTTCGGAACACTGCAGCTATGATTTCTGCTCAAGCAGTACCTACCGCCACTCGTGTCTAATGACTGGGTGGCGTTGTTGTCATTCGCACTTAGGCTATCGCCGTCTTGACTTTTATTGGCGTCTATTTCAACTTCATCTTCTTCCCTGTAATTAACATGATAGCACCAGTTACAAATGTCAAGGCAAACTTGGCTCCAGAAGAAACCACAATTTTTTTTCTCGCAGACACAAACTTGACTACGTCACGAGGAGTACGTCTATCCCCCGCGGGGGATATGGTTTGCGTGTTGACTACGCAAAATTTAAAAGTGGAAGGATATGTAGACGTAGTGTCTAACATTTAAACAATCAATCCATTAACCAGTAGGCGCGTGAGACTGTCGTAGGTACGCTAAGTACAGCGCCGATTTTGAAAAATCCGCCATTTTGTCAAGTCCCATCCCGAAAATTCTTGATCACTGCACTGCGGAAGGTCCCAGGGAACCCGTGTGCACAATTTGAAACGAATGCATCCATTTTTGTGGCCTGCAGGCGCGTGAGACTGCCGTAAATACGCTAAGTCCAGTGCCGATTTTCAAAAATCCGCCATTTTGTCAATTTTTGCTCGATCCGAAAAATTCTTGGTCACTGCACTGCGGAAGGGTCCAGGGAAGCCGTGTACAAAATATGAAACGAATTCATCTGTTAATGTGGCCTGTAGGCGCGTGAGACTGAAGCGTGACAGACGGACAGACAGACGGACAGACCGAAAAGTTCAAAAGTTGACTACGTCTCGAGGAGTACGTCTAACCCCCGTGGGAGATATGGTTTGTGTAAGGCTGTTGCGTGTTGACTACGCAAAATTTAAAAGTGGAAGGATAGGTAGACGTAGTGTCTAACATTTAGACGAATCAATCCATTAACCAGTAGGCGCGTGAGACTGTCGTAGGTACGCTAAGTACAGCGCCGATTTTGAAAAATCCGCCATTTTGTCAAGTCCCATCCGGAAAATTCTTGGTTACTGCACTGCGGAAGGGTCCAGAGAAGCCGTGTACAAAATTTGAAACGAATCCATGTATTAATGTGGCCTCTAGGCGCGTGAGACTTAAGCGTGACAGACGGACAGACAGACGGACAGACCGAAAAGTTCAAAAGTTGACTACGTCTCGAGGAGTACGTCTAACCCCCGTGGGAGATATGGTTTGTGTAAGGCTGTTGCGTGTTGACTACGCAAAATTTAAAAGTGGAAGGATAGGTAGACGTAGTGTCTAACATTTAGACGAATCAATCCATTAACCAGTAGGCGCGTGAGGCTGTCGTAGGTACCTAAGTGCAGCGCCGATTTTGAAAAATCCGCCATTTTGTCAAGTCCCATCCGGAAAATTCTTGGTTACTGCACTGCGGAAGGGTCCAGAGAAGACGTGTACAAAATTTGAAACGCATCCATGTACTAATGTGGCCTGTAGACGCGTGAGACTGCCGTATATACGCTAAGTCCAGTGCCGATTTTCAAAAATCCGCCATTTTGTCAATTTTTGCCCGATCCGGAAAATTCTTGGTCACCGCACTGCGGAAGGGTCCAGAGAAGCCGTGTACAAAATTTGAAACGAATCCATGTATTAATGTGGCCTGTAGGCGCGTGAGACTTAAGCGTGACAGGCGGGCAGACAGACGGACAGACCGAAAAGTTCAAAACTATATCCCTCCGTTCCACGGGTGTAAATATCTCACACTGGCATCGCTCCCACCGAACCTGCGCTCCCCTCCCTCCCCTGGTTGGGACTCGCGGACACAAATAACTCATACTGGCATCGCCCCCACCTGCGTTCCTCCTCCCTCCCCTGGTACCGTAAAATGCGCCAACTAGCATGCCGGGGCATCAGGCGTGGTTGGGAGTCACGGGCTGAGACATCCAATTCCGGCAACGTCATGATTCCAAGATAACCACACAGAACACCTCAAGAGCCAATTAAATTCTTAATCAGAGTCTGAGACTGGTGCCAATGTATGCAGTTAGCCAAATGGGCCACGAAAATAACCTACACATTCAGGATAGATCAAGTTATCCCGCTCTTTTTATTTGAATATATTTTTTGCTGCCGCTGAAATAGAGAGATCTGTAATTTCCGCCACGATATGGACGACTGAAGACGCTTGTATGGCCTGTCGGATCTCAATCTGCCATGTAGCAATCAATCAATCAGTGAACCCTGCACTGTGCAGACAGTTCCGACCTGTACAACTAAATAAAACCTATTCAAGCGAACAGCTTTTTTTTCTTCCACAGGCCGATGAGCAGATGATTGAAGTTAACCTCGTAATCTTTAAGAACTAGTGCCCAGACCGAGTGTAGCTGTAACATCGTTTTCCTCATATCGTGGAATGTCATGGACTTCAAAGGTTGCGAGTCGGGGAAGCTGGACTTGGCGACATTGTTTTTTTTTCAGTTTTTCCACAACCCCCCCACCGACTGTAGCGCACGATTATATTCAAAACACAATCGAAACTCTCACGCGCACTTGCTTGACTTTTATGCGAGGGCAGGACTGCACATGCCTGATTCACACGTGACTGCCGGACAACACGTGCCTGACAGACATGTGAATGCGGAACTGCACGTGCCTGACAGACATACAAATGTGGCACAGCACGTGTCGGACAGACATGCCAGCGCTTTCTGCACGTGCCTGAGAAATGCGAGTGCAGGACTGCACATGCCCAACAGAAATGCGAGTGCCACTGCACCGGCCATACACTGGCTCTGCCGCCGCTGAGTCGCGTTTTTATACACTCACGGTATCCACGCAATTTCGCACTTCAAATTTCCCGATTTTCCCTGATTTGCCCCTCATTTTTTTATATAATTGTAAAACACTAATGTATACCATTTTAGTAAAGATCAGCGAAAGACTAATGTAGAGCTCATATGTTATAATGCAAAGCAAATTGTACAATAGAAAATACTAGAGCGGCCGGTGCACACAAAACATAAGAGTACAGGCTTATGTTATACACTTTCAGTCGATACCTACTTAGTTTCTTGTTTTTGTGAACAAAAACAAATGTCTCCCCGACCAAACCCTTGATCCCCCCTCCCCCCTCCCAAAAAAAAATCCTTTTTTTTAATTACTGAAATAAAATGTTCATTTCTGCAAACATAACCTCAATTCAATGTAAAAAAACTCAAAATAAACCACTAAGATGGTGGTCACTAAAACAGCTATAAATGGGCGTCTTTTTTTCATCCGAGTCTGGAAGGTGGTCGCTAAAACGAGTTTTACTGTGGGCCCTTCTCACCCAGATCTGAAATAGGTCATTATAGTAGTTTTACTGTACGTTACATTTTTATCCGGGTCTGGAAGTTGGTCAAGACAGGCAGGTTTTACCGTACGTCTTTTTACCCGAATCTGGAAGGGGTCACGACGAACGGGTCTTACTTTTTATCCAGTCTTGAAGGTGGTCGGGATTTTTTTTTTGTTAACCATCATCCTCCACACGCCCTCCCCCCCCCCCCACAACAGCTATTTAATATATTTCCGACTATAAACACAACTCTAACCCTTTTACCAAAGGCAACGGTAACGGTCTGTACCCTAAGTGTAGTTACAGCCATGATAGACTACCTTGTCTTCGCACATTCCCATCGGCCAAATAGCACTAGAAAGGCCTTCTTCATAACTGCGCATCTGATGACGCACCTCGGTGGGGGAAGGGGGAAGGCATTTCGGTGCCAAAATGGTGAGCTGCTTCTCATAACACAAGATATCAGATGACCCACTTTAATAGCGAAAAAAACTTCTGCAAACAATGCCGATCGATACAAAATAGCTCCTATATATAGGATGCCTTGGCAACCGAATCAAGCATGCGGCGAAAAAAAATCAATAGCTAGACCTGCTTAGACCTATAACATTCCATGACCTCGTAGATGACGACTCCATCGTGCACCACAACTGACACTAACCCCTGACTGAGTGGCAAGTTACGTAACAGCCGCAGATGAGAAACGCACAAAAAGCTTAATTTCAGGTACTAACAAATAGCATTGGACCGACATCAATGCTGTTACTGTTTTGAAGCTTTCTAAAGAATGCAGGAACACTCGAGAATCTCCTGCAAAACGCTGAAATCCCCAGCGTAGTTAACACCTATGTTTTGACAACAAAGGAGCCAAAAAATGGGGAGGCGGGGGGGGGGGGGGGGGGGTGTTGGCGTTATACACCTTTCTTGATTTTCTACACGAATTTAGTAATGTTTAATCAAAACCGTGCGACTTATCCAAGGAATAACTACACCAAATTTAAAGTCGATCCGACTTTCCGATGTCGAGAAATTTTGCTTAACAACAGATAATTTTTTTTAAAAGTTGAAACAGTCGTCTGACTGAGCCAAAGAATATCCAGAATCTTTCGGAATTACCAAACAACAATCCCACTAAGTTTCAACTTTCTATGATGTTCAGCAGCTGAGAAATTTCGCACACAAGATTTTTATGTGATGACGTCATACACCTGCCCTAATTACGTGACATGCGTGAAAAGTTGGTAGAACCGCTCGACTGACCCAAGGAATGTTCACATAAAATTTGAAGTCGATACGGCTTTCCGTTGTCGAGATATTTCGCACACAAGACCTTGTGCAAAATATATACATATGTTACGTGATGACGTCATACGCCGCATTCTACTCGCGAAAAAATTCTACAGAGTCTTTCGGACCTATCAAGCAACAATTCCGCCACGTTTCAACTTTCTCCGAAGTTCAGCGGCTGAGAAATTTCGCACAAAAGATTTTTACGTAATGACGTCATACGCCTGCCCGAATCACGTGACATGCGTGAAAAGTTGAAAGAACCGTCCGACTGACCCAAGGAATGTTCATACAAAATTTGAAGTCGATAGAACTTTCCGTTATCGAGATATATTGCACACAAGATCTTGTTCAAAATATATACATATTTTACGTAATGACGTCATACGCCGCATTCGTTCGTTCTACTCGCGAAAAAATTCTACGAAGTCTTTCGGACATACCAAGCAACAATCCCACCAAGTTTCAACTTTCTCCGATGTTCAGCGGCTGAGAAATTTCGCCCAAAAGATTTTGACGTAATGACGTCATACGCTTGCCCTAACCACGTGACATGCGTCAAAAGTTGATAGAACCGTCTGACCTAACCAAGGAATAAATCGATCAAGTTTGAACTCGATCCGACGTTTCGTTCTCCAGATATCTTGCACACAACACTTTGTTCACAACAGACTGACACACACACACACACACACACACACAGACACACACACACACGTACACACATACACACACACAGAACGTACAAACACTATATGTCTCCCCTTGGTCGGGGAGACATAATTACTAGCCATACGACAACATTAATTAGCATTTTATTTGTCACACCGAAACTGTTAAAATCAATGTTCTGTTCAGTAAAAAATGAACCAAACTCATTAACAAGTTTGTCCAAGGACAAAGTCCCAGCTTACGAAAAGCAATAAGACCCATTCCAGCGTGCATGAGCGAAGGAATTTCCCTGAAATATCGGGCTTCAAAAGATGAGACGGCAAAGAGCTAGCTCAATAATTAATTTAGCACCGGACCAGAACATAGACCGATAAATGCATACAAAGATTTCTTTACGTGAAAAATGGGGAACAGATTTTTTGTATCTCTTGTAGACTGGATAGTCTGCCATAGATACCTTCAAACAACGCTCGCATTTCGGACCAGTGCGCATATTTATGTAACTTGCCTCGATGCGCGGTTCTTATTCAGACAAGTACGCATGTTTATTTAATTTGCGTTGATGCGCGGCTCTCATTTTGGAACCGTGCACATGTTCATTTAACTTAATAAAGATTAATGCGCGGTTCTTATTCCAGACCAATGCGCATGTTTATTTTACTTTCGTTGATGAGCGGTGCTTATTTTGGACAAGTGCACAAGTTTCCTTAGGTTGTCTTGATACGCGGTTCGCATTTCGGAAGAGTTTCCATGTTTATCTAACTTGCACGGTGCGCATGTTTATTTAACTTGCGTTGACGCGCGGTTCGAATATCGGACCAGTGCGCATGTTTATTTAACTTGCATTGATGCGCGGTGCTTATTCTGGACCAGTACAAATGTTTATTTAACTTGCGTTGGAGCGTGGTTCACATTTCGAACCGCTCCACACGTTTATTTAAGTGGCGTAGATGCGCGGTTCAAATTTCGGACCAGTGCGCATGTTTATTTAACTTGCGTTGATGCGCGGTGCTTATTTTGGACCAGTGCACATGTTTATTTAACTTGCGTTGATGCGCGGTGCTTATTTTGGACCAGTGCACATGTTTATTTAACTTGCGTTGATGTGCGGTTCTTCTTTCGGATCAATGCGCATGTTTATTTACCTTGTGTTGATGTGCGGTTCTTCTTTCGGATCAATGCGCATGTTTATTTACCTTGTGTTGATGTGCGGTTCTTCTTTCGGATCAATGCGCATGTTTATTCTACTTGCGTTGATGAGCGGTACTTATTTTGGACAAGTGTACAAGTTTCCTTAGGTTGCCTTGATGCGCGGTTCGCATTTCGGAAGAGTTTGCATGTTTATCTATCTTGCGTTGATGCACGGTGCTTATTTTGGACGTGTGCATATGTTAATCTAACTTGCGTTGGTGCGCGGTTTGCATTTTGGACCAGTGCGCATGTTTATTCAACTTGCGTTGATGAGCAGTTCGAATTTCGGACCAGTGCGCATGTTTATTTAACTTGCGTTGATGCGCGGTGCTTATTTTGGACCATTGCAAATACTTATTTAACTTCCGTTGGCGCGTGGTTCGCATTTCGAACCACTGCGCATGTTTATTTAACGTGTGTCGATGTGCGGTTCTTATTTCACGCCATTGCGCATATTTCTTTAATTTGAGTTGATGCGCGGTTCTTATTCTGGACCAGTGCGCATGTTTATTTAAGTTGCGTTGATACGCAGTTCTTATTTTGAATAGTGCGCACGTTATTTAACTTGCGTTAATGCGCAGTTCGGTTCGCATTTCTAACCAGTGCGCATGTTTATTTAACTTGCGTTAATGCTCGGTTCCCATTTCTGACCAGTGTGTTTGTTTATTTAGCTTGCGTTAATGAACGTTTCGCATTTTCCATCAGTGCGCACGTTTATTTAACTTGTGTTGATGCGTGGTTCGCATTTTGGACCAGTGTGCATATTTATTTAACTTGTGTTGGTGCTCGGTACTTATTTTAGATCAGTGCAAATGTGTATTTAACTTGCGCTGAGGAGCGGTTCGGAATTCGGACCAGTGTACCTGTTTCTTTAGGTTGCGTTCATGCGAGGTTCGCATTTCGGACCAGTGCGTAGGTTCACTTAACTTGCGTTGACAAGGGAATTGCATTTCGGACCAGAACGCATGTTTATTTCAGTCCCGTCGATGCCCGACTCTTATGTCTATTCAACTTGCGTCGATTCGTGGTTCTTTCTTCGGACCACTGCGAATGTTTATTTAACTTGCGTTGATGCGAGGTTCTCATTTCAGACCACTGCGCATGTCTATTCAACTTTCGCCAATGTGTGGTTCTTTTTTCGGACAAGTGCGCATGTTTGTTTAACTTGCGTTGATGTGCGGTGCTTATTTTGGACCGGATCGCATGTTTATTTAACATCCGTCGATGCGCGGTTCGCATTTCCGACCATTGCCCATGTTTATTTAACTTGCGTTGATGCGTGGTTCTCATTTCAGACCAGTGCGCATGTTTCTTTGGGTTGCGCTGACGCGCGGTTCTTTTTTTCGGACCAGTGTGCATATTTATTTAACTTGCGTTGATGCGCGGTTCGCATTTCGGACCAGTGCGCATGTTTCTTTAGGTTGCGTTGATGCTCGATCCGCATTTCGGACCACTGCGCATGTCTATTCAATTTGCGTCGACGCGTAGTTCTTTTTTCGGACCATTGCGCATGTTTATTTAACTTGCGTTGATGCGCGGTGCTTATTTTGGACCAGTTTGCATGTTTATCTTCCGTCAATGGTTCACATTTCGGACCAATGCGAATGTTGATTTAACTTGCGTCGATGTGCGGTTGTTAAATCTGACTACTGCGCAAGTTAATTTAACTTGCGTTTATATGCGCTGCAGGAGAAGATTCATTTATTTTTTTTTTAAATTCCGAAAAAAATTCAAAAGTTATCCCATTCACTCAAAAAGCACAAGCCGTATGCATGACCCCCTAAAGTCGGCTTGTATCAAAAATAAATGAAATCTGATAAAAACAGTAGGAGGAAATGCATTTTGAAGTTTTTTTATTCAAAAATTCACCAAAAATTCTGATCGAATCGAAAAGCACAGGCCGTATTCACGACACCCTAAGCATGCCTCAGCCGCAAAATAAATGATGTCTGATCAAAACTGCAGGAGAAGATGCATTTTGAGGTATTTTCATCAAAAATTCCCTATCGAAATCAAGAATTCCCAAGTCGAGTCAAATAGCACAAGCCGTATGCCCGACCCACCTAAGGATGCCTCATACCAAAAATAAATGAAATCGGATTAAAACTGTAAGAGGAAATGCATTTGAAGTTTTTCTTCAAAAATTCCCTAAAAATACAGAAATTATCGGATCGACAAAAAAGCGCAAGCCGTATGCTCAACCCCTTAGGGATGCCTCAAACCAAAAAAAAAAAGAGAGAGAAAGATCAAAACTGTAGGGGAAAATGCATTTTGAAGTTTTTTTCTTCAACAGCTCCCTAAAAATACAAAAATTGTCCGATCGACTAAAAAGCACAAGCCGTATGCACGACCTTTTAGGGTCATCGGATCTTTGAGAGGTTTCGGATCAAAAATGCAGGACGAGATACATTTTAAATTTTTTTTCTTCAAAAATTCGCCAAAAATTCAAAAATCACCCGGTCGACTAGAAAAGCACAAGCCGTATGCACGACCCCTTAGGGATGCCTCACACTAAAAATAAATGACATCGAATCAAAATTGTGGGAGTAGATGCATTTTGAATTATTTTCTAAAATTTTGCTTAAAAAATTCCCCAAAAATACAAAAATTGCCCGATCGACTAAAAAAGCACAAGCCGTATGCACGACACTTTAGGGGTGCCTCATACCAAAAATAAATCACATCCGGTCAAAAATGTAGGAGGAGATACATTTTAAAATTTTTTCTTTAAAAATTCGCCAAAAATTCAAAAATCACCCGATCGACTGGAAAAGCACAAGCCGTATGCACGACCCCTTAGGGATGCCTCACACCAAAAATAAATGACATCGAATCAAAATTGTAGGAGGAGATGCATTTTGAACCAAAGTTTACTAAATAAACAACTAACTAACTAACTAACTAACTAACGGACACCGCCCGCAAACCGATAGGAATACCCCAGCTTACGTGTAACGTAAGCTGGGCTAAAAAGGTTCTCTGATTTTTCCCCCATGGAAAATGAAATTCCCTGAAATTTTCCTGATTCTTACCCAAATTATGAAATTCCCAGATTTTTCCTAGTATGAAATCGGTTTTCCTGATTTTTCTATATTGGGGACATCCGGACACTCCGCACTCTCAGTGGTGTGAAACATGCGGCACCTAGCCATGCCAAAGCGAACCGCGTTTCAATTCCCATTTTTTCGGGCGTAATGAAAACGATAATGCAATCTATACACATAGAAATTTACGTCTTTGTGCATAATGGTAACTGTTATTAACATCAGTGGAAACCTCAAACTTTATGTCTCCTCACTCCCATCCCCCTCCCCCCTCCCCCCCCCCCCCCCCCCGCAAATAGGCCGACACGCACCTGATGACAGAGAACTGGCGCGCCTCGAGCTTGCGCCTGAGCTCCG
Source organism: Protula sp. h YS-2021 (assembly GCA_949752745.1). Classification (NCBI taxonomy): domain Eukaryota; kingdom Metazoa; phylum Annelida; class Polychaeta; order Sabellida; family Serpulidae; genus Protula; species Protula sp. h YS-2021. Next base: position 80,777,664 of record OX457026.1, on the reverse strand, counting down.
CGATGACGCTGTGTAGCTCTGTGATTCGGTCTTCGTAGCGCACCGTCTGCTCTTCTAGCCGCTCCCTGTAGTTATCCGATCGTTCCACCTAACACGCGGGGTAAACAAAATTATTACGTGATCTCTCCCCACCTGACACACTAGAAAAAAAAGTCGACAAGTTACAAGTTATGTAGTCTCTGTTGCGGGGCTCGGTCGTCGAGTGGTAAAGACGCTTGCCAGCCATGCAGTTGTGGTTCTCTAGTCCGTGGTCAGGAATCATGACAACTTGCAAACTCCACAGGGATGTCGGTGTGCCTATGTAGTCCTCTAATATCAAGTTAGGGTTGCATTATTGATAGGCGCATGTGCCACTAGCTAGGGATTTCAGAGACACTAAATGGGCTCGTCGAAATTATAATAATTCGGAGTTTAAAAAATTGTAATCAATAGTTATATATATATGTATACGCACATTGTAAATCGACTAGCGGAAGTCCTTTTTTTTTTCAAATTGTTCAGATATGACACGAATTAAGCACAAGAGGGGAAAGTTGCCACATTTGGAGGCGGTCGGCCAAAAACTGTAGACATGAATTTGCGGTAATATACACGAACAGAACCGAAGCAGAAGAGTCCCACCCTTATCTACTCGTGGGCTAAAAAGTGTACCTAAAACTGCCTGTAATAACACCAATAACTGGGAAAACTGCTTAGAATAACACGGAGAAATTGAGCCTTCTAATAATAACGCGCTAATAAACACAGCAAAGCAAACAACTGGGGTTTTTTTTTACTGGAGAGGCAAGTTCCATCTGCATGCGAGAAATCAGACTTCGGTGTGAGCTAAACAAGCCAGTCTTTAAAAATAAAAAAAAAAAAAAAAAAAAAGAACAAGATATTATGATCAAAAAATATGTTCTGTTGATTCGCTCATGCGATGTAGGGAACCAGGAACTTGCACTGTTGTAGTTTGTCTGTGTTACTACTTTCGCCGTTTTTATGAAGAGGAAATGCTTGCTAATGATATTAACAAGATCGAAGGCACGCTTCGCAAGTGTCTGCAATATTAATGCATTCGTTGTTTGAAAAGTACCGAAGCTGCAAGCACTTAATTCATCTTTGTCGGTCTAGTTTGATGTAAACAGTGTATAAACGGGACGTCGATGCATGAATTGTGATGTTTATATCATTCCTGTCAAGCTTATAATTCAGCAATATCCAAAAATTTGCTACGTAATTTTTTAAATATTCTGATTCTACTTCAGACCTTTACATGCAATTTCCCCCTCTCAATACCCAAGACGACACGCATAAAGGTACCTCAAGAAACTATCGCGTCATTTTAAATTCTTTCATTAATTTTCCCACATTTATCCGTAACATTTTCTCTCGTTTTATACACATGTCTCGCGACGCACTTCCAGTCTGGGACAGGATGACGTCAGAGCGAGTACCTTTTGTTTGTTGACTTGGCGTTCGAGCTGCTGCTTTTCGGCCTTGACACGCTGCAGGGTGTTGCTCAGTTCTATCACCTCGCTTTTCAGTGACGTCAGAGCCGTTAGATGTAACTGCAAACCATCCATTTATATTCATTAGTACAGAAGTGGCATCATTTAACAAATAAATTGCACTGAAGCCGACCAGCAGAGCCTGCATAAACTGCTTTTTTACCGAAATCATGTCGACATCGAGTTGCTAAATGATACGACTGACCTCGATTTTCTTCTGATTTTACGTCTATGCTTTATTTTCTGATCACTGAAAAGTCTGAATTTAAAATGCGCGCGAAAACAGCCGCATCCCCACCCCACCCCCCTCCCCGCCCCTTGATTCATATTCATGCGAGATTTGCGAGATGTTTAAGTGCAGAAGAGTATAAATATATAAGACATACTAATTATCCATAAATTAGTACTGAGTTCCCATTCACTTCACAGTTTTTCGTCTATTTACTGAGACAGATACATGTAATGTCTTTCACCTCTAACTGTGACCAATGAAAGTGTCTATTATTACTTCTAAAACACGCACAATCCAATGACAAACTACTCTGAGTAAAGGATGATACATCATGACCACCCACTTCAAATTCAAACGACTTATCTTTTTTGTCTGTGGTACACTACACACCCCCCTTACGGAAAACCTCTTTACTGGTCAATACAATCCGATTGCCAAACAGAACTTTATCTAGAAAGTTTGGTACCGGAAACAACTTGACTACGTCTCGAGGAGTACGTCTATCCCCCGTGGGGGATATGGTGTGTGTAAGGCTGTTGCGTGTTGACTACGCAAAATTTAAAAGTGGAAGGATAGGTAGACGTAGTGTCTAATATTTAAACCAATCAATCCATTAACCAGTAGGCGCGTGAGAATGTCGTAGGTACCTAAGTACAGCGCCGATTTTGAAAAATCCGCCATTTTGTCAAGTCCCATCCGGAAAATTCTTGGTTACTGCACTGCGGAAGGGTCCAGAGAAGCCGTGTACAAAATTTGAAACGCATCCATGTACTAATGTGGCCTGTAGACGCGTGAGACTGCCGTATATACGCTAAGTCCAGTGCCAATTTTCAAAAGTCCGCCATTTTGTCAATTTTTTTCCGATCCGGAAAATTCTTGGTCACTGCACTGCGGAAGGGTCCACAGAAGCCGCGTACAAAATTTGAAACGAATCTGTCTATTAATGTGGCCTGTAGACGCGTGAGACTGCCGTATATACGCTAAGTCCAGCGCCAATTTTCAAAAGTCCGCCATTTTGTCAATTTTTTCCGATCCGGAAAATTCTTGGTCACTGCACTGCGGAAGGGTCCAGAGAAGCCGTGTACAAAATTTGAAACGAATGTGTCAATTAATGTGGCCTGTAGGCGCGTGAGACTGAAGCGTGACAGACGGACAGACCGAAAAGTTAAAAAAACTATATCCCTGCGTTTCACGGGGGATAATAATGTTGTTTTCTAAATACACGTGAACTATAGCAGAAATGCGGTAAGTTTGGAAAAACAAGCCCCCGCCCCATACAGAAGCCCCGGGGCTTGCATTTGGAAACTGTTTCCAAACAGCAGTTTCTATTTGACTTCGAAATGAGAGCCTAAAATCCTTGAGTTTCCTTTCGGAAGCCCAAGTCTTCTTTTCGGGTACTCTCGGTTATAGGATTGTTATCAGAAAGTGGCTTCCGCTAGCAGAGGTTGCCCATAATGTCAGGTGCTCCCCGCAGGACGTTTCAACGTAACCATAACTTGTAAATAGCGAAAGGAGTCATATTGTTACCAGCGCAATCCAAGCGACGGCCTTATAAACAGGTTCTACTGTGGACGCGAACAACGAAATTCACCAAAATAACTCAGTCTTCATCGGAAAAGGTTACTTTTGAGTGTGTTATAATTTTAGGATCGGTTCATTTCCAGTCAGTGTGTACACTTAAGGAACAACCTCTCTATGGTTATTAACCTCTTATTATGGTTATTAACCTCAGTTTGAAGGAACACACATACTTTAAATTTACGGTAGAGGATAGTAAGACACAGACTCACCGAATGTCACTAACCCATAATACATCACATATCCTTCTGAGTTTCCTTCAGTTTTACGCAACAAGCATAAACTTATTCCACTAACCTACGAACAGGTTTTCCGCTCATATAGTTAACAAACCCTCCACACTGTCAACCTATTGTTTTAATCTCAACCCGCAAATTGACTGCTTGTTCCTTTGGGATTTCAGTGCACTATTACAATCTACCAGGCCTTTTTACCACATCGCAGTTTATTTATGAAACACTTTTCCAATTACACACATCCGGCAGATTTTCGTTCTTCTGCCTATGCAATTACAAATTTTGGATCCCAGGTGTTCACTGCTATCCAGGTTAATAAGTATATGCCTAAAACCTATCGTCACGTGCCACTGCCAATAGTTTCTGCCAATTAACAGCCAATCATTACAACGGAATGACTGTTGCGCAAAGCATAACAATGGCGCCGTACGATACTTTAATTCGAGATATGAACATACCTCAATAATTAATTCACGTCAGGTATGGAGCAGTTCTATTTCCCAATCACACAGTTATATATGGCAATGGCAACATAAACGTGGTGGTAGCACGGGGTGGGGGTGGGGGAGGGGGGGGGGGCAACTAGGGACACCCTAATCCACCACTCCAAATCTCAAAGGCTTTTCTCCTTTTACAAAAATATCCGTCGTAATAGAAATAAAAATAATGATGTATATTTCGTTTGCAATATTAAGATAAAATCCTGCGCAACAGACGAGTCTGGATTCGAGGCTGCTTATTTCAATGAACATGATCGTTAGTGAAGAAGATCCAGAGTGCGCATGGTCAATATTGGATATCGCAAAGATAACTTGAGATAACAAGCCAATAAAATCACACGAAAACGCACTGAGTCATGTTCGTCTCATCACACAATTCTTTTCTTTCTTTTTTCACATTGATTAAGAGACGTCAGCTTGCCATAAAATAGGTTTTTATTGGATGAGAATGAAGGAGTTATTTTATGTACGACAGGCAATAAAATAACTCACATTAGTCAAGCACGGGTTACGAGCCGTTCTTTCAAGAACGCGGCAATGTGGCTTGGGCCAATCAGACCGTTTCACTCACACCAAACAATTGCCCCTGCCGATTGATGCGTTACTTATCCACCCCCTTCCTCGTAACCAAATGGCTTACATTTTACTCTGCCCCCCCCCCCCCCTCTCATCCCCCACCCGGCTCGCTCCCTCTCTCTCTCTCTCTCTCTCTCTCTCTCTCTCTCTCTCTCTCTCTCTCTCTCTCTCTTCTTTCTTTTCACATAAACTCATTTGGTCAAGATTACCATGCCCACAAAACACCGATAAGTTATAAATATCTCTCCTTCATATCCCTAAGAACGGGGCTCTGCCAAAGACAGGAAAGGATTATCTCAGAGCCCGTTCCTTCCGACTGCATCAGAACAGCAAATCATTGCCATGATTGGTGGACTATTTTTAGCCCACCCTCCCTGGGAGGGGGCTGGGTGGAAGCTGCATTAGCCTTGGGACCTGCTTTGATGAAATATGCGTAAGACGTGCAGAGGCACGAGTTGCCTATAGCTTTTTTTTTTTTTTGAATTGGTGCGCCCAAATTTCGGCCCGAACAGTTACGCCATGGATGAAAAAAAAAACACGACAGAAGCCAGCCTCGCTCTTAGCGTGTTGGGCACAAGGCATCTGCTTACCGTGCCATGAGAGGGCAGGTTCTTCACGTGGATGTATTTCCATGGTGATGTCGAGCCACAGCCCTGCATCTTTACACCGTTTTGTACCGTATCCAAGAAACTGCTCAGTTCATTCCAGTTACTTATACAAACATTAGGTTTTCTTTTTTTTTTTTATAAAGAAAAGTCAGCCTTTGTAACGAGTAGAGCACACTTGCATCCTAGTACATTCCGGAGCCCCCGAAAAAGTGTTTTAAAAACATCTATGACTCGAAAGAATATCATTCTACGTGCCTCATCGGAATACCTACGGATTTTTTTCTTTATTCCAGCCAGGTAAAACGTTACTGAAGGCCCGTTACTGTACTGTTCATATATGTAAAGGTTATTACCCAACAGCCATCAACAGGCGCCCAAATGGTGAGAGCAGAGGCCCAGTACTAGGCGAGCTGTTACATTTTAATATGTTTACTTATCGGCTTAGCATTGATCCTCGCGATTTGCCATCCATCAAATCAAGTGTAACCCTTGACCTGCTCAGCAGATTTGTCTTGCCGTGTTACTCACTAAATTGGCGCAAAAAAACCTCTTAAAACACTGCCGTGAAATCAGGTGTCTACTGTTTATCGCCAGAAGCTAACATTTCATTTTTTGGAGGGGGTAATCAATCAACCGAAAAGCTGTCCATGATTTGTGCTTTGACATCATCGCTTACTCTTTTTCTTCTCAAATGTTACATCATCCGCATTTATTCCACCGCATTTGAATTCTACAGCTGGATAATACTGCGACTGGTGGTGGATGTGCAAGAATCTAGGTCAGCCCAATGCAATTACAGATTGCCAAGGGGACAGTTATACTTTTGCAGGATGTTGCCGCGTATCGTCTGTATTTGATTAAAAAAATGTGTAAGCAGTGAGTATTGGGTATCATGGTTTACGAATCCCACACTCGCCCCCACTGCATTGGAAAATCCTCGTCTTCCAGAACCTGTTCTTGAACTGGCATGGACAGACGAGCCTGGTGATAACTGGCCCGCTGCCTGAAGCTCGGTCCCCCTTTCTTTAACAGCAAAACATCGGATCCACCACACTTTTTCGTATTATTCTACACAGTTAATCGACCACCTATACACTGGTTTAGCGTCTTGAGGGAAAGTTTGTGAATACAAGCCCAACAAATGCTCAAGGGAATACCTGTACAGAAGCCATTACAGACGCCACCGCCCTATATATATTCCATCCGTTGCCATGCACACCAACCACAACCTGTGGCACAAGGCGAAAGAAGCGTAACAGTTCTTTACTCCCCGTTTTTACAAGGCACCAAGAGCAATCTGAGGAAAACATGCACCGGAGAAGTCCTGAACCACCCTGTGGATAATTCCCATAGCTACACCAGCAGCCAAGGAATTAGGGATAATTCTCTACAAGCAGAAATTTTCCCAAGAAAAAGAAATTCGCAAAGTGGATATCTGAGGATTTTTGGCTGGAAATAATTTTTCCCGACAAAATTGCCTTGCGCAAAAAAAAGCAACTCTAATTGCCTCGCGAAAATCTCCACTTGTACTGTAATCGTTCACGTGCGAAACCGTACCATATTGGCAACGTCGAGGAATCCGGGGCCGTACTGGGTGTTACTGATCTGGCGCAGGTAGTCCGGGTCGTGTTTCTCCAGAAGCGTGTACAGGCTGGGCGGATCCGGACTCATGTCCCGGGCGCCGCTGTCGTAGTCCTGGCTCGTCGTCGGAATTCCTGCGGAAAAGGACATATTGAGGACAATCTATGACTGTTCGTGGCGAGTGTATTTCCGAGGGCAGTTCATGCATCAGTCCAGGACACACAGTGTGGGCGTGGTGAATCCAATAAAGTAAAGGCCGATATATCTTCTACTTTTTTTCTTTGAAAACAAATATTCGTTGCCTCAAATTAACAGTTTAAACACCCGAGTTTTTGACAACTATTCTGGCGACTTTCTGCAGAATAAAGCGATCCATGGAGGCAAATCAGTCCGATGTCACACAACACAAGATTTTACTGCACACACCCACAACACACACAGCTGTTACTGCACACATCACGAACACACACAGCTGTTACTGCACACATAACAAACACACACAGCTGTTACTGCACACACCATTAACATGCACAGCTTTTACTGCACACATTCACAACACACAGCTGTTACTGCACACATCCGCAACACGCACAGCTTTTCCTGCACACATCCGCAACACGCACAGTTTTTACTGCACACATCCACAGCTTTTACTGCACAAATCACAGACAAGCATAGCCTTCACTGCACACATCCGCAAAACGCACAGCTTTTCCTGCACACATCCACAACAGTCACAGCTGTTACTGCACAAATCATAGACAAGCACAGCCTTCGCTGCACACATCCGCAACACGCACAGCTTTTACTGCACACATCCGCCACACGCACAGCTTTTCCTGCACACATCCACAACAGTCACAGCTGTTACTGCACAAATCATGGACAAGCACAGCCTTCACTGCACACATCCGCAACACGCACAGCTTTTACTGCACACATCCATAACACTCACAGCCTCGTATTTTGCGCGCCCATAGATTGTCCAAAAGTTTTGCGAGAGCGTCATACCTACAGACACGATTTTGATGTCGACCCAAAAACCTCGAAAACTTTTCGAAATAATATGCTGGGGGAAGAGCTTCTGGGATCATGCACGAGCTGGACAACTTTGCAATATAAAGGATTAACATACCCGTTTATAAAACTTCAAGGCACATTCAATATTTCAGCACGCCGAAGGTTTCGCAAAATCTACAGGCTTTTTTTTTTGCGTGGGTTTCCGCTGTGCGAACGGTATCCACAACGCCCTCATGTACTACAGCTATCATCGCCCGAAGAACAGTGGAGGATTGGCGAAATGGGGGGGGGGGGGGGGGGGGCACGCACGTGGAGCAGAGACCCCCAGCCTCTCCTGCTCTTGGTGGAATGTGGGGAGGCGGGGGGGGGGGGGGGGTGAGCACTGACCTGAGCTGTGGTCGCTGTCGGCCTGGCACGCACGTGGAGCAGAGACCCCCAGCCTCTCCTGCTCTTAGGGGAATTTGGGGGGGGGGAGGGGGGTGAGCACTGACCTGAGCTGTGGTCGCTGTCGGCGTGGCACGCACGTGGAGTAGAGACCCCCAGCCTCTCCTGCTCTTGGTGGAATGGGGGGGGGGAGGGGGTGAGCACTGACCTGAGCTGTTGTCGCTGTCGGCGTGGCACGCACGTGGAGCAGAGACCCCCAGCCTCTCTTGCTCTAGGTGGAATGGGGGGGGGGGGGCTGAGCACTGACCTGAGGTGTGGTCGCTGTCGGCGTAGCACGCACGTGCAGCAGAGACCCCCAGCCTCTCTAGCTCTTGGTGGAATGGGGGGGAGGGGGTGAGCACTGACCTGAGCTGTGGTCGCTGTCGGCGTGGCACGCACGTGGAGTAGAGACCCCCAGCCTCTCCTGCTCTTGGTGGAATGGGGGGGGGAGGGGGTGAGCACTGACCTGAGCCGTGGTCGCTGTCGGCCTGGCACGCACGTGGAGTAGAGACCCCCAGCCTCTCCTGCTCTTGGTGGAATGGGGGGGAGGGGGTGAGCACTGACCTCAGCTGTGGTCGCTGTCGGCGTGGCACGCACGTGGAGCAGAGACCCCCAGCCTCTCCTGCTCTTGGTGGAATGGGGGGGGGGGGAGGGGGGGGAGCACTGACCTGAGCTGTGGTCGCTGTCGGCGTGGCACGCACGTGGAGCAGAGACCCCCAGCCTCTCCTGCTCTATCTCATCCAGCAATCTCTGTCGACACTGCATAAAGTCCTGCTCCAAACATTAAAGGAAAACAGGCTGTTCGATGTTCCCTTTTTTTCTTCAATTTATTACTTGTGTGTACTTCAGCAAAATAATGAGGATAATCTTGAATCAGTGTATGAAATAGAAGACATTTTTTACTGGAAAATGTGCTTGATATATGAAAAAGAAAATACGCAGACAAATTAATGCATCGTGCAACACTACACTACATATGTAAGGGACAAGCCTGTACAAGTTCACTGAAGTTCTTAAAAGTAGGCAATAAAAGAAAGGGTCAAATTTGGCTACGTAAACACTGCAACACCTGGGTTTTAAGTGTCTTAGCCTCACACTTCATGGGGATCAGACCATTAACACCTGGCAGTACCATCACCGCAATGACTGAAGACTGATCAAGTTTCGTACTCGACCGGGCAGAAAAAAAACAAAAAAAGAAGCGACAACATGGTGGAATCACTGCATGGCGGTGTTAACATCGTGTATCTTTTTATGGAGGAAAACAAAACACAGAATGTGTAATGTCAACATTTAAAAAAAAAATAACAAAGAATAATAAATACCGTGAATTCACCCCTGGACGGCTCGCCACCTTGTGGTTGAGGCAAAATCTCAACCACCCACTACACCCCTTCCCTCTCCAAAAAAAATTCAATTTAACGCACATTTCGTTTGTTTTATACCTCACTTTATTTGTGACAATGACTGTTTTGTAGATCATTACTTTTAATAATGACCACCGGAAACGAAAAAAATTAAGCAAACACAAGGCTTTGTTCATCATAAATCTATTTTGGTCAAGGTGTCGAATATGAAAAAAAAATAGGAGCACATCGTGACATGTACCAGGGGAGGGGGGAGGAGGACTATTGGTGTAGCTCGGGAGTTAGTTCGCCAATGTCTTCACCCATGTTTCAAACTAGCATATAGAATTTTCTTCAAAATGGTATGGTTTCACAAGTCTGACTAAAAAATTGAGATTGAGCCCACCCTTCGACTTAAAACTTAAAACACCACTCCCTTCACACGAGCTGCACTGTTACACCGTAAGCTTGGCATGTCGCGTCGAAGCGGAATGTTTATGAACCTGCTTTGGACGAGCAGTACCAGTATCCACTGCTGTCTCATAAATAGGACTTACGGGCGACTTTGTTACCGAAATTTGGCCCCAGACCAGACGTCTCGTAATTTTCAAGGAGGGGATGGGAGCAAATACAGAAATTACAGTACAAGCATAAAAACGAAAAAAAAAAAAACGGTTATGGTTTCAATAAACAAATATAAATATCATTCATTTGAAAGCTTTTACAGTCTTCTTTTTTTTCATTTGTGAAAACTTTCCTCCGATCCTCTAACTGTCCCCCATCCCGTAATTTGTTAGAGATGTCTGAGACAATTCCACAGCGTCTAAATCCTTGATACATCGCAATTACATTTTGAAGGTTTGCACCATGTGAATCCCTCACTGTACACATATATTTTATATTTATTTTTTCCCATCACAGTTCATTCCTAAGTGTCTGAAAACAACATGATGATGTTTCACTGACAGGATTATTTCAAGATTAATGCCATAAGAACACTTCATCTTTCTTTAACTAGACTTCTGCTGTGCAACTTAGTCTTGAAAATAAAATTGCCTTGCTTTGTTAGACCGACACTTCTTTTAATGTAGAAAAAGGAGAATTTGTGTCGACTTCAACCTAAATGAGTAATGGTCACTGATAAGATTTTATCTATGACGGCATTTATGACAATGTTCGAGCTTACCCCCGTACTTTTAAAAATTTTTTTATTGAATACTGAACAGAGGTATAACATTAACAATCTATTATTTTAAATAAAAAGTGTATCTAGAAAATAAGTCAAAACAAGTCTATTCTGGAATAGACTAGCCATGCTCAGTATCATATTCGTTGTACTATAGTTAGCATTCGTTAATCTATTCAGTTAATCTCAACTTATATGAATTCTTATTTGTCTACTTACTCGGAATGAGGCGTGCCCAGCCTTGCTAAGGTTAAGCTGGCGCATCATATCCTCAAAAGCTTCCTCCATATTCAGCTGTTGACACATGTGCCATAAGTCCTCACTGTGTGAACGAGAAGTCAGCGAGATTAAGTACCCATTCTGGTTGCTGGTTCGAGCACAAATTTTCTGTCACCGTACGAAGCATAATAATTTAGCAATAATTTTTTTTAAATTTTACCCCTTGATTGATTATTTCAAAAATCACGGGCTATGAGCTTGATACTAACCTGTGTAAAAGTTCTGACACAGAAATACGATGGAGTCGATAAATAATTTAACAACTGATCCAAAGTGGTTAAAAAATTAATATTCCCGTATCGTATGAAACGGCCTTTCTTTTGCAATTTAGAGACACCATATCATTCTTATGAAATACCTTCTAAGCATTATGTTATTATATATTTTAGTCTAAAATTTTTAGATAATCCATAACCCCTTTATATAAAATTTTGGTCACTGGACTTAGGCCAGATGACATTTAAAGCATGAAATGTAAACAAACATTTGGCAGGTGAGTGCGGAAGCTAACATTTCTGCACCTTAAGGAAAAAATATAAAAATGTGTAGCCCATTCAAAATCGTGACTGTACTGCCAAAAAGGTATGCAAGGAGACAAACATTAAACTGAGAAGCACATCAGAAACGGTAAAACTTAAAATTTGTTGTTTTAAAGTGAAAACAGTGTTTGTGCCAGTTATTCCAGATTTATTTACAAACTAGAACCAATGTGATTCACCATTATATTCTTATTATAAGTCATAATAATCTTCATCAGCCAATAGACCAATTGAAGGCTATGTAACTGTGACAGAGATACGAGGTTCGCGAGGTAGATTGGGCGACAATTTATGGCTTTCATTACCTAAATTTTTTGTGTGCCGTAGCGCAACTTCATCCAGCAACATGTAAAAGAACAGGCAAAACCGCTCATAACCCTTACCTTTTAACTACTTACAAACTCCTACAGTTTATACAATAATGAAAAGAAAAGATGGTAACGACGGCAAACGGAAAGGTGAATCTGGCAATGTACAGTCTACCTGCAACTGTGCTGCATAGCTTGGAGCAGTACTTTTTGGACAGAAAAATCCCTTAATTCCTTTGATTACAACACCTTAATGCCAATAAAAAACTGGCTTATTTTTCCTTGTTTACATTTATTTCTGTAATTTTAATGGAGACTTTTGATGTTTTCCTGATGTCTAAATGGTGATTTGGAGAACATAAATTCTTGCATCCGTTACACGAGTGCCCGCAATCAGACCTGAACAGCTGAATGTCCATTTCTTTACTCGTGTGTACCATTTATTACAATGAAACAGAAGGAATCTCTTTCTTTTTAACAAAGAATAATATAAAAGATGTTATAATAAATATATGTTTGTCTATTCCACCTGGCATGTTTCATTACATAGTGCTTGCTTTATCTATATTGTGTTATCGCCCATAAGTTCAATTTTACCTTTCCACCGATTTTACCTTGCTGACCTCGTGTAAGCGAAAACACTGGGTGTTTCAAATAAAATGCGCAAGAATCCTGAATTTCGACTGCGAGGGAACTACATAAAAAAAGGAAAGAAATTACAGAAAAAGCTCATCCTTGGAACATAAAAGAAATTGAAACTTAAAACTATTGGTAAAACTTTAACTGAATTTTTAAAATAGCATACGGTGGTTAAATATACGAGTGCTCTTTGGTGCAAGAGAAATATGACGTCTAGGCGAAATCTATCTATCATTTCTTTCATTTTTACATAGTTAATTTGCATTCGAAACGCAGAATTTTCGCGCACTTTATTCGGAACGTCCAAAGTGTGATCTGGCCTTTTGCGAAGTAATTTAGGGTAGAGCTGATTCGGGAGCTTTGATGACAACACAGTCATTTTCTTTCAGGATTTTACTTTCGGGCCCTGAATGAACCCCTCTATTTTATTTAACAGGTAAGTAATAATCCGCTTACTTGAAGTCGCCAGTTCGTACCTGTCAATGAAACCATCCTTGTCTCTGTCGCAGCTCTCGAAGAGCCTCCGCAACCTCTCCTCGGATTCCGTGCTGTCAGAATTACAGCTAGAATTTAAGCTGCAAATATCTTCATCCTCACCACGAGACATTGTCTTAACTGCATTTGTGCATCGAGTTGTTGCGAGTAATTTTTAAGGATAAAAACAGGACTTTTGTTCAAGTTTCTTGTTTTTATATTTTACTTCCGGTGGCTACTTGCGCCTAGTCTATCATTTCTGATAATATAATTCCCATAAACTTAGTTTTGAGCTTTGAGTTTGAGTTATGGCATCTGACCTTCCGGTCCTCCGGCCTCTCAAACGGACCAAATGGTTCCGCCAGGGGGATGAGTCCTTGGCAGGACAACACCCCAATTCATTCCCCCATTCCCTTTGTATATTCTCAAAGACTCGTATCCTATCTATGCTCAGCCCCCACCCCCTTGTGCAGCCTGCCCAGAGCCATCATGATGCAGCCCTACAGATGCAGCCCCTAGACCCCCCAAATTTTCTTCTATATCCCGGTCGGTCTGCTTCACTATCTCAACATACACTACTTCCCCCTCTCCGGTTTTCTCTGCAGTACGTAGCTACAAGAACTCTGCCATTCATCATTCGACATCTTACTCACTTTACTCCGCTTGTTCGTGGAATTCTTTTGTGGCACGTTCCTTACCCTCCTTCCTTTTGCACCCCTCCCTCTCTCATATCCCACTCTCCCCAAACCGGCTCCCATGCCCGCCCTTTTAGCCCCTGAGATCCCTCATAATTTCTCGACCCCTGCTTTCCCTCCCCATCCACCGTCCCTTTTCCCCTCTTTCCTCCTCCTCACCCTTGCAAAACACTTTTCAATCCGTTTCGCTAGAATGTCTAGCCTGAAGCATGAAGCAAACCCCTACCACCCTTTGCCTTGACAACCTCCTCTTCTCCATTTCCTCCTTTAAGTCCCACGCAGTCATTGTCCCATATGCCCGCGCACCCCTCGATGTCATTCCCCCTATCCCCTTTACTACTACTGTCCCCTTTGTCGAACCCTCCAACCGGCGTCGGAGTTTCTCCTATCCCTAACCATTGAGTTCTCTCCCCCCAATACTATGGGGGGATTGACACACCTTCCTACGTCCCACCTAGGCTCCTCCAATCCCTTCCTCCGCTTTGCCTTCTCCCTAACTTCCGCCCATATCTTACCCAGCCAATTGCGTCCCTTACCATCCCTCCTTCCCCAAAATTGGCTTGGCGTATCCTCTATCAGTCCTTCGAAGTCAACAACTGATCCAACTGTCTGTTCTTTTTTTAACTTTCCTCTAATGACTTCTCCCATCACAACCACCTTTACTGCGTCCCACCCCTCCAACGTCGCCCCCTTCCCTCTCTCCATAATATCCCTGGCTTCAAATTCCCCCCTAGACACCCTCATATGCATCTCAACGTCCCCATAAAATAGAAATTTCATCTCCTGATATCTCTCCTCTGCCGTCCGAAAATTTTTCCACTCTCCAAAAGGCGCCGTGAATTCCACTTCGTATTCTGACAGATTCGACAGAAAATCTCCCTCCCCACAAAGAAACGTTTTCCCAGGTAGACCCCTGCCCTTGTTTACTCCAGCCCTCCAAAAATATCTCCGAACTGCTATGCCCCACCCTAGTAGCCCACTGCAACCCACAACCTGTAATCTCCTGGCCCCTCCACTCAATTTTTGACTATACTCCTCCCCTGCGACTCCTGTGGTCTCCCTCCAAACCTGTCTTGCATTCTCTCTCCACTCGTCCCCCAAGCTATCGGCATATCCTTCCACTCTGTTACTCCTGTCCCGTTTGAAAATCCCCACTCGTCCTCTCTTGCCCTCTTAATATCCCCCAACCTACATCCTGGAAACCCTCCGCTTAAAGTGCTATCTTGTGACTCCCCCTCCCGCTGTCCCTTATTCCTCCGCTGGACATAAACTGTTCCTGTCCCAGTGGAAACAGGACGTCTGTTCCTCCCCATCTGATCTCTCAGACTTTTAAGTTCCTCCTCCCTGTTCTTCGGTTCCCTTTCCAACCCCTGTACCCTCTCCTTTTCCCCCAACAAAACCTTCAACTGCCCAATTTCCTCATTCTGTCCCTTTTCTTCGCTTCTCCCTCCCAACTGTCCCACCCTCTTCTCTATACCCTTAAATATCCCTCATATCCCTCATTTTACATCCCATACACTTAAACCCCGCCATTATCACCCCCTGTTGTCCATCTTCTACTCCCACTCAACCCACCTCTCTTCAGAACCCCCTCCAACCAGCTTCTCCCGTCCCTGCTCGCCTTCCCCCCTATTCTTTCCATTTCTGTTTATATTTTTTGCCTAGAGTGCCACGAGTACAGCCGCAAAATTAGTTGTGTATGAATACGACGCTCACTGATGAATGCCGCTAATGAAAAATTAACCTAAAGTTTGTTGTATAAAAAATCCAAAACCTATGAACAAAAGTACCAGTCCACAAGGCACCCAAAAAACTTTTTGTCTAATCGTTTTACTGGATAGCCTTTTTGTTAAAATGGACTTTTATAGTTTCTTGGTACTATCTTCTCGACCTGATCACCCTCATTTATACCGCTACACCCGCTCCCTTTATTTTTTTAATCGTCAAACCGACTCACGAAATACCACAGCCGTAACACACTTAACTACCTTCACTATTCTTTGAGTACAAATACTTTTGCATTTAAGCCCTGTTTATATCAATAATTCCAAAAATATTCTGTTGTTGTCCTATTTTTGTCCTCCTCTACTTGCATCGCAGTGATTCAGTTGACCTCTGATGAGATCTATCTGTTATGTACAAACACAAAGCGAACGCATATTTTAAATGTAGTTCCGATTTAATGAGTATTATTTTCGCGGAATCCTCGGTGGATCTGTGGGTTAAGAAGGTAATATACACAACAAACAGAATAGCCGCATAGGTTTGTTAGGCAACTTATTTAAAAAGTGGTTCTTTTATAAGTACTATTTTCCGCGGAATCCAAAGGTGGGTCTGCGGAGTAAAAAAAGTGTTGGGCACAACAGTCCCGACTACCGAACAGGTTCGCTGTTGAACAACAACGACAAGCTCGTAAGAGAAGATTTGAAGATTTGAAACAATGTGCTGTCATCTACACATTCAAGTCTTTTAGAACTTTTATCATTAGACACATTTACTTCCCAAAGAATCCCTTCCAACACCGCGCCCTTAATATACACAGGACTTGAGATACAATTTTGCAGTTTTACTTGTTGCAGTCTATTGGTAAAAGAGGTTTCTAGCCATCTCAGTACAAATGGTAAGGTTACCATTGTTTTCATGTTTTTGCAGAAGTTTCTTGTGATTTATCCTTTCAAAAGCTTTTTCAAAGGATATAATATAATTCTTATTTCATTACCTATGTCTAGGGCTTCATGTCATTCATGTAACATTTTTACTAACATGTGTATTATTGATACTGATTTTTTATTTCCAAAATGGGAATTGTCTTCAGGTAGTTTTTGATTATGTTAGATCTTGATCATGGCTCTTTCTAATTCTTTAGCGATGAGTGGTGTAAGTTATATCGGTCTGGATATTAGATTCTGTTGATTTAGGGGTTGATAATCTGGATATTGGCATCACATTTTCTATTTCTCTGTGATGTAGCTTTCTATTATCGAGCTATTAAATATTGCTGTTATTCGACCTGAAATTAGAGAGGTTAGATCCTTGCGCAACCACACTTATACAAAACCCGGGCCGGCTGCCTTGTTAATTTTGATTTCATTAACATTTTTTCAACCTTGGCAATTAACAGTAGGTTACTGTCCTAGATGGTACCGTCTTCTGTGGAAAAAAACATCGTCTTATTGCAACGGAGGGTGATCATCTGAGATACTTTGGAAAACGGCATTAACGTCATTTTTAGCCTTTGCGGATTACCTTATGTTTTCTGATTCCCAAGGATTTGGAAAACAGGCGCCTGCAATTTATTCCTCAGTCCGGTTATTTCTTTTATTCGTTTTCGCCATAATTTATAGTCTTTTTTGACAGGTTTGATGTAGCTTTAGCATGAAAAGTTTCTCGCAATGAATTGCTGAGTCGGTTTATTTTATTTCTGACTTTGTTATATTTTTCACCTTCACTTCTTTTTATCTTCTTTAGCAGGCGTTTAAATTCTTAGGTTATCCATGGTTTGTCTTTGTTACGTCTTGTAACTGATTCTGTCGGACCGAAGCAATCTATTAGAGATGTCATATATTTCGAATTTCTGTTTAGATGAATTCACACAGTTAAAATCAGTCCATCCAATGTTGCCCAGCAAATGCCAAACATTTTTCTTTGGTTTTCTCTTTTAATTCTTTGAAATATGGTTGTCGTTTTATTCGCTTCGTGTTAAAAATTGGTCGTATGACATTCGAATTTTGCAAGGTTCGACATCGGATCTGAGTCTTTCTGGTATTTTGAAAGGCAATGAAAGCATTAGTGAAGAGTTGCTGGATGAGAAAGCTCGTATATATTAGGAGGGAAGTATTTTTGTTTACATATAGTGAGGAGGTCTCATTGTTTTTATCAGTTGATCAGTTGATCAAAGTTCGGATCAGTTCATTCAAAACTTCAGTTCTCTGTTCGATCTGGGTATTGTGGATGATCAAATTTTCTCCGTTTTCTCATTGTATTATTTCCCTCTTGAAAACTTCGTTTGCAAATGGGTATAAGTGTGTAGTTTTTCTCGAAATTTCTCCCCGTTTTTCCTTTTTTCTTCTCTTTTTTTCTTGAAGGTCAAGGTCAAATTGAAGTCAAAGTATTTCTGACCTCAAAGTGGTTTCCAGAAAACTCCTATTACAGGGTTTGTCATAGAAAGATGACATTTGGCAGAGACATAGGGGCTAATGAGTTGTCGTCAAATCAAGGTTCAAGGTCAAAGTGAGGTCAATATATTTTTTGAAACGCCTATTAATCACGAAAAGTCGCCATAAAAGTGCTAAATTCCCAGTTTGAACACATAAAACGTATTCAGTGTGGGGGAAAACTTTCATCCTTAATCCCGACCTTTAGGGTAAAGGTCAAAGGTAACCTCACGTGCCGTTAACGACAGGCCGACTTATCTAGAAAACGGTTAGAGATAGAGCGATTTTGAGTTCATTTTCGACCCTTTGGGCCTAAAAGACCTTATATGAGAGGTACCTCGGTGATCTTGACCTCCTATATCATGGTCATGGTCAAAAACCAGAAGTTGACCAGTATCTCAAGAACGGTTAAAGAACTGAATTTGATTTATTTGTGCTCAAATGAGGTTACATTATATTTATTTTGATGGCCTCGTTGAAGATAATAATCCGGAATCTGACAATTATGTCGAAACACTGAAAAATGTATCTTTGACCAGATATGTTGTGTCTCTGCCATTGCAAGTGGGTGCTATTTCGCTACGTGTAGCGAAATTCGGTCTAGTTCTTTAAATGGCCTTATTGACAGGTTTGATGTAACTGAGGGGTGCGGTCGGGCGCTATGAATGTAATTTTTAAAATTGACTGAGTATCGAAGATTCTTCGTTTATTAGTACTATTTCATTTTACTTTCTGATCTGTTAGTGTTAGTTACAGGAGTCTTGATTTTTCAGACTCCTGGGAAGACGCAGGCCTTAACCTCGGTTTTTCTGGAAATATCAAGGGCTTCAACTTCATTAAACAATCCTCTCAGTTGCAAAGGTATGTAACCCTTTCCGGAAAGTCCATATGCAATTAGGTTATTTTTCCTTTTTCCCGATTATTAAATTCTTTTAAGATGTTCATTAAACCTTTTGGCTTACTGGATACCTGGGCTACATTCTGGTTTTTGAATTCTTTGACAGAATAGAAATACGTCTTTTTTATTTCGTTGTTGATTTTCCTAATTTCTTTTGTGGTTTCTCCATGCTTGTTGGCCTGTTTTGATTTGGCGTTACTTAGTTCGTTTTCGGATTTTTCTGTATTTACAATTATTTCTTCCACAAAATGATTTCTGTGGTTTGATGGTTGTCTGACAATCTTCGGTCTGTTCATCTGTTGATTTCTTGGAGATGCTGTAATTACACTTCTTTCCATAACTTGCTTTTTTTAGGTTTTGAATACACTCTTCACGAAAAATTCGATGCATCGTTGTGCACTAAGACGCCAAATCCTTCAGTTTTCAGTTCTGAGCATTCTGGTCAAAACCATTTTCATATATTTTACATCCAATGTAGTTTCAGACAAATTTTTGGCTGATCATTAATGTAAAATTATTGTGTTCGTACCTTTTGCGTCGTGTGGTCATTTTTAGTTGTAACTTTTTGGCGGGGGATTTGTTGTTGTTTTTCTTTAACTCGTGTACTCGTCACATTTAGCCGATCAATATTTCTAATAGCCACATCCTTTTCTTCTTCTGGTTTATTTCGCAAGCTCTTGGGGGCATGGTAGCAATGATTAAACCAGCTAGCAACAAACGAATTGTCTCTCGCCGAAAAGTTGTAAAAATTCAAATTATAGAATTCTTTTCCTGATATGTTCAACCCAATCGCTCCCACTGAAATGGAAACTGATACTCCTAGTTTTGGCATCGCTTTTCGACCCTTTGGGACTAATTAACGTTACATAGGAGGTACCACGGTGACCTTGACCTCTGGGTCACGGTCAAGGTCAAAAACCGGAAGTGGACTATTATCTCGAAAACGGTTAGAAATAGAGCGATTTCGAGCTTATTTTCGACCCTTTATAGAACTCTTTTCCTGATATGTTCAACCAATCGCTCCCACTAAAGTAGAAACTGATACTCCTAGTTTTGGCATCGCTTTTCGACCCTTTGGGACTAATTAACGTTACATAGAAGATACCACGGTGACCTTGACCTTCTGGGTCACGGTCAAGGTCAAAAACCGGACGTGGACTATTATCTCGAAAACGGTTAGAAATAGAGCGATTTCGAGCTTATTTTCGACCCTTTATAGAACTCTTTTCCTGATATGTTCAACCAATCGCTCCCACTGAAGTAGAAACTGATGCCCCTAGTTTTGGCATCGTTACGTTGTTCTGTAAGACCGCCTAAGAATTACGGATTTGAAGACGAACTTTGATTTTCTGTGTTTCAGCTTAGTAAAGTTGTGTTACAGTAAATGGTAAAGTTATGATGCTATTTCATGTATTTAAACCACAATTAATGTTTCTTTCTTTACTGTTATGCAGGATGCTGCGTCTATGACAGTTTGCAGTAAAGTTAAAGTTACGGTAAAAGTTACAGGTCAAAAGTTACAGGTCAAATGGTTGAAAAGAACTGCAAGGAGCTGCAAGTTAGTGTGGCAAACATAACCATTTTAAAATTAAGTAAACCTTGCCTTTAAATGCTTACTTATCAGTAAAGGATATTTGAATGACTGAATTCATTGTTGTTTTTGCAAAATATTTACAGCATCTGCCCGTTTTCTACATCTCCCACAAATTCTGTAATTCGGTGGATGGACTGCACTGGAACTGGATCCAATAATTTGGCGGTGTCATGAACATTTTAAAAAATCTGTTTGAGAAAGGATCTGTAGTTTTGGACATGAAATTGTTTCCCAAGTCTAAACCTGGCATTCCTCTGGTCTGAAATCGTGCTATATAAATGAAGCAAAACATAAATTTGTGCAAAATATATTCGCTTTTAACCAGTTATTTAAACTGGACTAATTAATAAATTGCTGTTACATGCAATTATTTTTTGCATAGTAATATTCTGAAGTGTGATTAGCCACTGGTTGTTAAGCAATAATTGTTAAGCAATTATTGTTAGCTATGAGGAAAGTGGTCAAAATGCTATGCTTGCTTTATATCTCATGCCCTAATAAAGCTATGTGCTAAGAAGTAAAGAAAATATGCTTTTGGTGTGTCTCATGCCCTAATAAAGCTATGTGCTAAGAAGTAAAGAAAAGATGCTTTTGGTGTGTCGTTGATAAACATTAAAGTTTGAAATTGTATTTATATAGATATGTTTGCTTATTAAACAAATGACATGAAGAACCATCTATGTTTATATTACATATAACTACTCTTATGCTGTCGCTTTTTAAAGCAGTATGCATGACTTCATATATATATTTTTTGCATTATAGGATTGTCGATATGTCCCCTGTCTAACAGATATATTTGCGCCATGGCCAATAAGATTATTCAAGCTCTCACTACTGGATATATTTCGATGTTATTTTAAGCTCCATTCAAGGGTTCAATGTTCAAAATAGTTAATTTTAGAATATATTCACCAGCAATCTGATAAGAAGCTGTTTGTGGCCAGAAATACCAGAGAAGACTCTGCGCACAAAATAAGTTGTGTAAAATTAAAAACTGCAAGTAAATTCTAAATCTAAACTTAACTGCGAGGTGAAACTCTTTCCTGGAGTATTTAACTTCGCCCAAGCATGTAATTCTGAACTTTGAGATTTGTTTGCTTTTTCCAATTTTATGTTGATTATATGAAATCCAGATTATTATTATACCTTAAATTTAAGCTTAAAATTCAACTAACCTGGAACGGTTTGCATCTTTCATATTATACATTGGATACACCATACTGAAGCTAAAATAAGGCAGACTGAGTTTGGTCTTTTCAGTTTTCCACATAATACCTGATATGGCACCAACATCTAGTAAACATGGAAATTTTACCTACCTCATGTATACAACATCTTGCCTATTCAGTCATGAAAATCGAAATATTTCAGAAGTAACCCAAGATTTTGCTTTAGTACACAAATTCCCACTGCTTCGTATAAACTGTTTTTGTCTTTCTGGATTGGATTTTTTTGCATTCAGCATACAGCTATGAGCGTAGTTGATATATCTTCTAATTTCTGTCATGCTACATAACTCCTCATATCCGTTGGCTTCACGTAGAACTCAAATCAGGTGTCCCAACGTAACAATACGACGGAAAGATCAAACAAAGAATATATCAAGAATGTGTACTGAAATATCTGCTCCTTTTTATGGAGCCATCTGAAAACATAGAGCTCATAATTATAGTTTCACTTTGATGTTCTGCTTACATTTTATATTCACCCTTGTATGACTTTTAGTAAATCAATTATAATAATTTTTCAGTTTTAACATTTACTCATGTGTTAGACGCATAGGACGTCACTTATATTAGACATTGTATAATTTTAAATAGCGACATAATTATTAATTAGAGAAAATATATTATTTTAGAGCTGTAGCATTCTAAGTTATATATATAACAACGAGACTTCATGTATCATTTAACTGGACATTCTATTGTAGTACCCTGCTAAAGTAATGTTGACAAGAAAAAATAGCTTCTTTCAGTGGAAATTTAACTGTGTATACATATATCCATATACTGTTCTTGTACACATCATGGAAGGGCTATTATACAGGCCTATCACAATTTATCTGTTATTTTTCAAAATTTGTATTATAAATCCTAATTGCTTACAGCATATATTTTATTGGAGACACATATATACTGCATGGCAAAAGGTTCACAGAAAGTTTTTTAATCTCAAGTTTAATTTATAGGGATGTACGTACTGGGTTTCCGAACTAACATTAAAACATCAAGGAAACTCAATATCCTAGACTATAGAGAGTAAACAAGGCTCATATGGTTAGTTGAATCGAAATCAGTTGCAAGTGATTAAACTAGTAATATTTTATTGATTTAATCACAAGTGAAACCCAATAATGAACACGTCAAAATTACGCAATTTGTTAACTTATACCGTTTTCTTAACGTCTTAATTATCTTAATGTTGAATGTTACTTTGGATGAAAGGTGGAATTTTTCTGCTATAAGATGTTTTTTCTTCGATTTCCCGGGAAGTTCTAATTAATGCAAAATAACGGGGAAATTAGGCCGGGGTCTTCGCCTGCACAGGTTGGGGCGGCACTTATATGAGCGTTAAAAACTTGAAGAATAAGGCATATTTTTGTATAATTTTACACTTTATGCCAAAACGGCCCACATAATATTTCGCGCTTTTATCGCATCTAAAGTTCACATAAATTGTAATTCTTTTTGCTGATATGTTTCTCACTTGTTGTGCATTTCATTATATAAAAGAAAAGGGCGGATTATTAAATGCACCTGTATTTGTGTGTTATTTAGCAGTTGGCAAGTGAAAGACTGGTAAAAAGGATATTGAAGTTCTGCGGGGCCAATATTTTTTCCCTTTGCTGGCCCGTTATTTGTCTGCACTACTCGGGCTCCCAAATGCCACTCAAATGTAGTATTTGATCGGAAGTTGTATACGTCACTTCTTGTTTTCGGCTCTACTTTCATTTTTATGATCAAAAGCAAAAAAAAAAAAAAAACAGTTAATTTGTCATCAAAAGCAATCCGTAAGGGTTGCAGCAGCATTTACACAAGGAGATGCCTATAGCCACACTGGGCATTACACCAATGATGTGTGGTATCAATTTTAAACTGCCAAGCGCTAAGAACATTTGTCGTTTGATAGGTGGAAGAGCGCAATACAAGCAAGATGTTATGTTATGTTATGTTATACTTTGTTTGCACATACTTCGTGAGCGACGCGCAGATACATTTATCTGGTCATTTTAAGTACACTGAATGTTCACAAAAATTATAGTTTCAGTTACGCACAAATATCGGTGAGAATTGGAGGGCTGGAGGAGTGCTGAGGAATAGCAAAGTTGTTTTCTACAAAGGTTTCGAACTGGCGAAAAATCACTTAGAAAGGAAAGAAACATTGGCTTGTCTGCAAAGGAAAAGCAAAGCAAAATCAGGTTCAAAAGTTTTTTAAATTGTGGTGTAAATAAGTAAGCTCAGGGTGTAAGTAATTTAAAAAATATTATGTTTTGGCCAAGTGTTCACTATTTCACTTTTCAAAAATAGCTCCTCGTTGGAAAATAACGTTTTCTGTTTCTAACATAAAATAATAAAATGTTGGCTTTTCAAATTTATAACGCCAATGTTCAATAAAATATCCATATTTGCTGTTCTCCTATTCTTATAATTAATGCATGAAGGTGGAAGCAAAATGGCGGATTCTGACAGTTGTAATGCACTGAGTCATATTTGCTCCGCTAAATCGGCTTATAATATATTTATTTACAATTGATATTGTAGTAAATCAAATGTCAAATTTAACAACCTCGGTAGTTTTGCAACGCTGTTTTATTTCTTTCCATCATCAAACAGTCAGACAAAATTTAGCGAAATTTACATCAACACGAACAGATCCTATACAGATTTAAACAGATCTAAGTAGGTACAAATTATTGGAATTCCGCGACAGAATGCCAAATACCGCGAAAATCTATGTTTGTATAGTAGGAGGACTGCCAAACACGAACGAATTAAACATAATTGACATCCTAATCATTTACAATATTATCTGTGGGAAAGGAAGGGGTGGAGCAATTCACAGATAACTAGTCAAATAGCATATCATATAACTGATTTTGTTTGAACAGAAACCCGTGAAATAATGAAAAACATTTTGACAGCACGCTTGAACTTTAATCAACTGACAAATAAATTTTATGAACTACCCAGACCGCCCTTTTTTAAAATGGTCAGTCTTGCATGTCTTACAGATATTTGTAAGGCGTGTCTAAGGCATCAAATGTTAATTGTCGTCTGTAGCTTCCATCTCTCTCTAGTCTTATTATAAAGTTTGGACAAAAATGAGATGAGGGCTGTAATTTATCCCGTATTCTTCAATAAATCCTGGGGTATATATATTTCAGTCGATAATCTAAAGTTAGTCGAAAAGGTTGCATGCTTGAAATTAATTTGGTAATTTTGTAACCTATAATAAGCAATAATAAGCACTTTTTCATCTAGCAAGCAATTACGAACAATTTTGAGATGCGAAATACTGATTTTCATTGTGCTCCCATAACATGATACATTGAGTGTCGTTTACATATTCAAATATAAGAAAATAAAGTAAAATATATTAATGTATAGAAATATCATGATGTATAAAAATATAGCAATGTTATTGTATTAATACAATAAGCTATTATGGATTGGCATCTGTTAGAATTGAATCTGTCTAAATAAAGAAAGATAAGTTTGAAAGAAAGTTTAAAAGGTGAACTTAATTGCACAGATTGATATTTAATCATATCATTTATTGTAATGATTATTCATTTCGCAACGTCAGTGGAAAATGATCAACCTAATGCAGAAAACAATAATATTATGAAAGCTTTAACAAGTAAAGAGATCGCTAAATCTGAAAAAAATTGTTAAAAAGAGGCCTTTTAGAGTAAAAAGGGATATCTTCAGAGATAATGCAAATGGTTTTGCCTTCAAAATGAAGAGAGCAGTTAAAGTCATCTGTGACTTTAAATCTCAATTGCAAAATTACTCTAGGTATAAAATGAGGATAAACTACACTGTAAAAAAGCGAAGAAAGAATGTTCTCCTTGAGATGAGAATTTATTTTTGTAACGAAAAGTCAACAATGTACTAATATATGTCAATATGAATAATAACCCTCATGCTTGCTTTACAGAAGTAGATAGAAGCACACTGCAGCAAGCATTTTGAGACCAGATACAGGCATTCATTTCTAATATTTTCACTGGCTTTGTTTTAAGAAAGTACAGTGGAACGTCGGCATCAGACCACCTCCCTCTTGGGACCACCTCTGAATAAGGGCACATTTATTTCTGTCCCGAATGCGCTCCATAGCTTTAATGGTTAAGAAAACTCCCAATTGGGACCACCTCCAATTGGACCACTTCGGGCCGCTTTTTTCGGTCCCGAGCAAGTGTGTAACCAGACAGGGGCTTCAGTTTTGTTATCTATACTTTGTACCTTGTCTAAGCAAAAGCAGCTGACAATATACAAACCCGATATATCTTAATTTATGTGGTGCCTATTCTTTTAGTATTTAATCCGACCCAAATGCCACCGAATTCATAATGACAATTAAATGTCAATTTAAGCACATAAAGGTAATTCAAATAAGAAAAAAATTGTTAAAACTTTCTCAAAATGGAATGCAGAGAAAAAGTTAATTGAAAAAGAAAAGACATTAGTCTCTAATATAAATTGAGATAATTAATGACAGTAAATTGATTGGTCAAAGAAAATTATCTGAAAAGTATGGAATTAGTAAATTACAAGTCCAAAGACTATTGAAACGCTTTGCTAAATATAGTTGCAAAAGTATGCAAAATAGAATGTTGTTGTGTGTCTATAACATGCAGATTGTTATATAGCTGAGACATAATAGATGTTATTATAGATGAATATTACTTTCTTTGTGTTTGGACATCTGCGGTCAACCCGCAAAATTTTACCCAAGTAGGACCAAGTCTCCCAAAAGGGACAACCTCTTAAATAGGGCACATTTTATTCGGTCCCAAGGGTGGTCCGATTTCAGAGGTTTCACTGTATATTCCTAGCAATTATTTTACACTTGAAAGGCTCATTACGCTTAAAAGAGCAAAAAGATTTATTTCTTTGGATCTTTTTATCTGTGAACGAATGAATTTGAAGAGAATTCCTTTTTGGTTTAACGTATAACTTAAACATGCAACATGAAAAATATCTGCAAAATAAGAACTGTTTGGTTGAAGTGTGAACTTTAAACTTAAAAAGTAAGTTTAACGTGATAAAAGGTAATGTGAATATCGTGGAAAGAGTAAATTGAAATTGTCCAGGTTTTCTTTCGCATCGGTTTTTTTGTGACAGTGGTTCGTCATTTTGTCTTTGCTTCTCCTCTTGTCATACTGGACATAGGACAATTAAATCCATAGATCTAGAACTAGATGTGAAGTTACGCACGATCACTTTTTCACATATGTTTTCATTTTCAATGCCAAAAATATGAAACAAAAACAATGATTTTGTAACAAATATAGCATATTAAGCAATTTCATGGCCTTTGAAGCTTTGCCAATAAAGCCACACAAGCCGTCAGCCAAACTCTGGTGCACTGGAATCTAACTTGAATATATTTAATAGAAAATGTGCATCTAAATAATCAGATATGGGTTGCGTACAATTCATGTACGTTCTTTCCAACAATGAAGAAATTTTCAGGGCAAAAAGTGCAATATCTTAGTTAAATATAATTAAGCATGGTAGAGGCTAACTGTGCGGGTACGGGATGTTGTTGCATCGATTCAATAGGAAGGTCACATTCTTTCTCGAGCAAGGGTTCGAGCTCTCACGACATTTTTCTTCAGAGAAAAGGGGAATCAAATCTAAATTAATATGAAAAAGGCTACTTAAAAGAAGAAATTTATTTAATAATTTATTTCTGGCTAAGTGTTTAAGATTAAAATAGGTTTTCGTTCAATATATAAAAGTCACAAATGATTAACATATATTAAAAATTTTGTATATGGAGGGGACGGTGTGGTCAAGTGGTTGAAGCCGCTGTCACAGCCAAACGTTGTGGTGCTGTAGGTCGTTGGTTCGAATTCCGTTCATGGCTAGGAATCGCAACATTAGTTACGCAACTAGGGATATAGATGTGCTTATATAGTTTTCTGCCTTTAGGAATATTGTAAAGCGCCAACTTGGCTGCATCAGATAGGGACCATAAAAACACTGTACGAGCACGTCGAAACTCGATGTAAAGCGGTTTAAGCAGTTGCTTCAACTGGAAAGTCGCTATATAAAACCCACCAAATATATGTGCCCTCATATTTAAATGGTATTTAATGTAGAGTAAGGCCAAATCAGAAGTCATATTTCAAATACGAAATTTTTCTAGTATAATCGGTAATAATATTCCATGATCAATCCGAAAAGTCCCATTAATATCTTGTACATTCGTATCACAGTATAGCTTTCATAAGGGTCTATATGACCTAAATCAGCAGAACATTGTGATTTGGTCGTTGATGGATTGCTCATGAAGCATTCACAACATGGAACTGTTTACTATGTAATTTTGTTGCTGAAATAACTAGCCACGTTCTTAAAAATAAAACACCCCACAAAACTGTTTACCATTGTGCTGAGTTAATAAAGCATTGGTCAAAAGTAATAAATTGCGTGTTTATCAGAACTGTTCTAGAATTCATATTCTCGGCTACAAAATGTAACGGTAATGTAATTTATTAATCTGCCGTCAGTCTTTTATAGCAACAATTGTTGAGCAGAACTGTTGAATTCAGGAAGTGTTGAGTTCTCTGGCAAATCCCTGATTGTAATCTTTGGTACAACAGTGCATCTGTTATTCATATTATGATGCCTCAGTTTAAATCAAACCATAAATAGCCAAACAGAGCAAAAATTATCTTTCTATTTACTATGGAATGATTGAGAGAAAAAACAGATCCAAAGAAATTCATCTTGCTCAGAAGGGACAGATTTGGGGTTTTTGTGCCCTTCTAGTGTATTTAACATGTGTGTAACGTCAAGTTGTATCCGACGTCATATTATGTTATATGCATGCATTTTGAATGCCGAGATAAAAATATACTTAGAAATAATGCCAAAGCATTCACATTGATAAAAGACCAACCAATTAAGCTACATGATTCGTAAAAAGTTTTATCCCATTTTCTAAAATAGACAAAACAAAATCCTGTTAAAGATAATTGGATAATCTCCAGTCGTGTTACATTGGTCCGAAATAGGTCAGTTGTGGTTATTTATGAAGTACTTATTAATGCCATCTCTCAACAGTGTCAAAAAGCCATAATCCAAATGCATATACATTAAATTGGCAAAATCCTTGTACTTCACAAATACCGCTTATGACTTTGTTTTTGTTATTAATGTACATTAATATAGTTCCTCATTCATTAAATGTATATATATATATATATATATATATATATATATATATATATATATATATATATATATATATATATATATATATATATATATATATATATATATATATATCACGTTATAACCGCAATATATACATTACCGAAAGAAAAAATATTCGATCAGATTGTACACTATCTATCTTCCCATATCTTACAGAAATCCTTTTTTTATAAATAATTAACACTTGACAAGCTGTTAGCTTGCAAGGGTTATATGAATTTATGTGAGCAGCCGTTCGTCCTTTTTTCTTCTTGACAGTTTTTTTGCGATTTTTTTGTGTCTTCTTCTTCTCTGACACTATGGGCCCCAGGACCATGAAACTTGGGACTTATGAAGCGCTTGATGTGAACGTGTGCATGTCACTTTTTATTTTCTTCTTCGATTTCGTTTTCTTTGTTAAAACGCCATGTGAAAATAGTGCGAGCTTTGTGCGAGCTCTCACTGCGTAAATAGATAACACGGCGTATGTCTGATCAGTCAGTATAACCTTAAGCCAACGAAAATCAAACACTACTCGGCTTATAAGACGTATTCAAGCTGTGTTGTTTGCAATATATTATTCAAGAAATAACCCATTAAAGGAAGTATTATTGTGTTTTAATTTTTGTCAAGTGTTTAACATTTTGCTGGCGGAATGAGCTTGTAGTTTAAAACTAATGTGCAAGAATACCCTTCTCTTGCGCTCTGAAAATAACAGCGACAATTCAATGGTCACTTAAAAAAAAATCTGGAGAAGTTGAAAATGATCGAGATTATTTTACACTGTATTAAAATAACGCATCCACACTTTGGAAAAAGCCACTAAAAGAGAATATACTTTGTCAACACAACATTGTGAGTCTACAACGATGACATGCAGTTGTTCCTCTTGTGATTCCAGTGCATGTAATTCAGTGTGCCGAAAAATGGAAAGTTTGTTCTGCGAAGGTTGAGTTATGCACCTCTCCCATCTAGAACAGACAGCAAATCAAATGTGTAACTAAACTCACTAACTACAGATATTTAAATACAAACGCAAAACTATATCATTCCAATCGCAACTATATCATCAGAATCGCAAAACTATATCATTATTTGAAAAATATACAGCGGAACCTCGACATCGGACCACCTCCCTATTGGGACCACCTCTGGAATGGGGTACATTTTCTCGGTCCCGAATGCGCTCCATAGACTTCAATGGTTAAGGAAACTCCCAAATGGGACCACCTCGGAGCGGACCACTTCGGGCCACTTTTTCGGTCCAAAGCACTCAAAATGTCTGAGATCGGACCACTGTGGGACAGAGGGGATATCGCTGTATGTGTGGGCACATTATTCACAACACTTAGCATGTTACCGTCTTGGATATTGTTGCTGGGGATTATGGCAACAAGTGTGCAACCTGAAAGGGACTTTATTTTGTTATCTATTGTCTAAACAATAGCACCTGACAATATGCAAACTCATTGCCTTCCCTCTGAGTACTTCTTGCATGCTGTAATGCTTAAGCCACTGTTTCGACCCCAGCCAATTCTTTGAAACATGGTGTTTAAAACTTTTCCGGAGCTCAACCACTTTGAAAATATACAAAGAATTTCTAACTGCATATTCCATTACTGTCGCTTAGTGCCTAATCTGTCACTGCAATGGCCACTGTCTGAGTAACTATTGTGCTCTATAATCCTTTTGCCACCGAACTGTAAACTGTTATCGTGAAATCAAAAATTATGTCAAAGCGAACTAGCATGGATAGATTTATTTCATGCTAAGTAAACAGTTATGTTTAGACAGTCTAGCATGGATAATTTTTAAAGCTTTATACATTGGACTCGTTTGCTAAATAAAGTCGCAAAAGTATCCAAAATTGTGTGTGTCTGTAACATACAGACTGTTAATCAGTTGAAGCGTAATAGATATTATTGTAAACGAATACTACTTTCATTGTGTTTGGACATCAAAGTTGAATCTATGGTTACCCCACAACATTTTATCCCAGAATGACCGAACCTCCCAAATGGGACCGCCTCTGAAATAGGGCACATTTTTTCCGGTCTCAAGGGTGGTCCGATTTCAGAGGTTCCGCTCTATTATGTTCTACCAAGAAAATGTACATTGGTGGGACTACAATATAACTGTATTTAATGCGATTGCAAAATTATATAAAGCTTTACTGTGGTTCTGTCTGCATGAACGTTTTGAAAAATCACATTTCCAATTCAATTATAATGTAAACTTTAACTCATCAGTGAATTTTCTGAAGCACAACGCTCAATATATAGCAATAACCGTAACAAAATTGAAATTAAGAGCAATATAATATTTAATATTATATTTTGTTTCACAATTTCCGTTACTTTTCATTCGAGACATCTGGGTACTTATGATAAATTCAATGATAATACTGCCGTCTGAAATACTACGACATTTGTTCTTTATAGACGGGACAACTGGTCGGTAGTTAAAGTTATTTAACGCGTGACCTATTTTGTCACATATAATTTGTCCGGATGGTTTGTTCCACCACATATTTGCCTATTTCTATAGATAAAGTTTCCGAGAAGGGAATGAATTAACTCAACAACAATCCCTCCTTGATCCTCTAACAACAACCTCCCGCCCATCCTTGACCCTTAACAACAACATCTCGCTCCTTCCTGACCCTCTCACACAATCCCATTTCTTCTTGACTCTCTAACAACAACCCCACTAATTCTTGACCCTGTCAAAAACGAGACTCCTTCTTGACCCTCAAACAGTAGTCCCTGCTGCTTCTTGACTCTCTCACAATAATTCCCGATCCTCTTGGACCCTCTCACAACAACCCCTGCTACTTCTTAACCCACTCATAACAACCCCCACCTATCCTTTGACCCTCTCACAACAACTTCCTCTCTGTTTTGACCCTCTCATAACAACCCTTACTCCATTTTGACCCTCTCACAAGAAATCTCGCTTCTTCTTGACCCTGTCATAACAACCCCGATTGTTGTTGATTGTTGTTGTGGTTGGTTGTTGTTTTTGGTTGTTGTTGTCTTCATATATTTACATTCAAAGACTTTTTATCACTTGAAAAGTAGATGTCGAATAGAAAAGATGTATGAATGCAACATTTATTCGAAATCTTACGACTGGTCACAAAGTCTTAAAAGGTATTTAAAGCTAGCACACACTTTAGAAGTGAATGAAGAATGGGAGATGGATATGGAAAACCCTACAAAAACACCTTTCACGGAAATTTTAAATGGAACTTCTATTGAACGTCAAAGAGTCAATATGGATAACATTAATGTGCATGCTTCTACAGAATGTGGTGCATTATACAACAGCGAAGAAGCTTTAGCCACGCATATGTGGTGAGGATGGCGATGACAGCTGTTCTGACAGTGAGTCAGAAATAGACTCTGTTTGGCATGATATGGTTAAAGAAGTACATGATGACTATGATGACAAATTTCAAGAAAAGGTTTTAGAATATCAAGAACAAGGACTTGAAGATGCGCGTGAAAGAGCAACTGATGACCTTCGACCCATGTATAAACGTCGTTTAAAACTACTGCATATGAGACTATTCAAATATACCCAACGCCTAGAACAAAGCAAACATTATCAAACCATTTTAGAGGCTTTTAATTACTTTGTTTATGAAAAACATTATGAGTATTCAAAGGCACTAAAGACGGCTATAAGGAAAAACAATGCATTCTTTGAAGAGCTGCTAGATAAGGAGGAGAATGACAGCAGTGATGAAAAAAGTGATATTGACAGTGAGGCGCAAAAGAGTGAAACATGAAGAAAAATAGACTTGTTTGACTAAACTTTATAATATTGTTATTAACTTAAGCGCTGTCTTCAAAGTGTATCAATAAAACTATTCAATATATGTCTTGCTTTTGATGTTAAACATATGAAGTCGCAAGAGGCTAAGGTCCCTGGCGAGGTGATAATTCACCCGTAAACCATAGATGTATTATATTCAATTGTATGAGAAAAATAAAAAGTTGAAAAGCATCATATGTGTTTTTTTTGTTGAATATTACAAATATTTACACTTATGCACAATTATGATAAAAACAAAAATATTTCAAATACATATTATGTTAATAATGTAACTTATGAGCCCACTCTCAAGAACTTAAATTGATATAAGTTTACAAATGTTATGAAAACTGACTTCACATCAACATGGGTTGACAATGTGAATTCATTTCATAGTCCACATATTAAGCATAAAAACATTTTTATTTGAACTACATATCAAATGTACATGTCCATTTGGATCAAAGCTAAGTTTCAAGTTCTTGCCAAGCCTCAAAAACTTTGCTCCAATCTTCTGCACTGAGCGTGATGAAATCTTAGCATCCGCTAAGTTCGTCATTGAAACTGTATATAGCGTTCACCATCTCGCTCAATGACTTTCACACAAAGATCTTATAAGACTTGTAGATGAAATCCTGGTATTGGTAAAGATTTAAAATACTCATTCACCAAGGCTTGATCTTCAGAAGATAAGATAATGTAAGTTCCAAGATAACAGATGACCAGTTCACCCAAGTGATCTAGAGATAGTTTTACATTTGAATGCCTGATGATAAATGAATTCTACTGAACCGTCTTCTGACTGTAACTGCATTTATACACATCAATGAGATCCACTGGCGTCATTTGCTTCTTCAGCTTTTGCCAATCTTCCATTGACAACAAAATTCCAGTCTTGGTAGGATATAACCTCTCAGATGTATAATCCGTAATATATTCACGAATGTTAACCATCACTTTCTGTTGATATTTCACCAATTTAATATATGTTTCTCCATAAATGGGTATCATAACCGGTAAATCGTCTGCACTCATCTTCTTCATGGACTTTGTAGTGGCAGCTTTACGCTCAGTTTCTTGCTTCATTTTAGGCCCTGTCTTAATTTTTCGCTTTTTACACGGCGACGTCGTAGCTGGTAACTCATCTCTTTTCATCTTTCTAAAATGTGGTCGCCTTTGACGCTGCTGCATCGGTAGTGACTTCACCTCAGACTTTACCATGGGCATTGCCTTAGACTTTGCTGTAGGTATTGTCTCAGGCTTTGCTTTAAAATTTTCTGCAGGCATTGTCAGAGATGGTAGTTGTTGTTCACTCACTGCAGACATGTTCACTCTTCAATATTTTGATATAAAATGTTGGTTACGTCTGAGGGAGGGCGCTTTTTCTGCTCTATTAGTTGTGTAATGTCCCTGTGACAAGATTTTCCAAACAACCAGACTGTAGGTAAATTTCTTTTAATAGAAATAAGTCTTTCCACGCCGCCATATTTACGTAAAATGAAAACACTCATTTACATATTAAAACTTTGATTGGCATGTAAATATGAATCACTTAACCACTATTTATTATTTTTTAATCACTTAAGAAATAATATTATACACCACTTTACAAACTTGTATTATTGAATAGGACCAGTTTTATATATCCGTTGACAATAAAACATTATCATCATAATGTAAAATAATTCTAGCAGCCACAACTAGCATGAGGTCAGCTGCTCAAATTGTATTGGCGTTGGTAAATGCCGAATCAATGTCATAAGTGTTCCCTGATAAATTCAGTTCTTCACATTCACTCAGAAAGGATTGGATGAAACGATTTCTTGGAATTGCCATTCGAACAGCTTACCAGTATTTATACATATTCTTCACTTGTAAAATCCAATCAGATTCAAAATAAGGAAGCTTTGAAAACACATAGTCAGTAGAATTCACTTGGAAGACATCATCTAATGTCTCTATACATTTGTGAAGAAGGGATGTTGACATTGTTCACTGATCTTCTTCTGCAAAACAATCTTTCAAATACTCCTATATCAGTACGAATGAGGTCAAATGCAAAATCAAAATAAAAATCCTCTGCGTCTTGTATTCCAATTTCATAATACTGTTCAATAAACCTGTTGTGTAATTTAATTCTGTTAAGGTTGTAGTGTGTCAAGTCCCAACAGGTATCTAAGTCCCAAAGCCGCTCTTTCTCGAATCCAAAGCGAGTTAATTTCATCAATCATACTACTTTCGATGCCACATCCACTTTTCAAATGATAAAAATTCTTTGAATGTAAATATGTGAAGACAACAACAAATACAACAACAACATGACGTCACTTCCGAGCAGCGATAATACCAATTTGTTTCTATCATTTATGCCGATATGATTTCCAAGTTCCCAATTTCATATCGAGATGTCACACTTGAGGTTGGACACACTATATCCCGATATGTTTAGAAATAACTTTACCACATCTTCAAACTATTGAATAGGCATGCCATTCGAACACATGTTTGAATGTAATGGGCTTGCCATTCGAACACATGTTTGAATGGGCTTGACATTGTTTGAACATATGTTTGAATGGCGCGGTCTTTCCACATAACCAACCAAAGAAAAAAATATAACAAATAAACATACATAACAAAGAATTTTATTTACCTCAAATTTTCACTTCCTTTCTTCCAACAACAACCAACAACCAACCAACAACAACCAACCTACCAACCAACCAACTAAGCAACAAACCAACTAAACAGCCAACCAACAACAACCAACCCACAACAACCAACCAACAACAACCAACCAACAACCAATCAATCAACAACCAACCAAGCAACAACCAACCAACCAACCAACCAACCAACCAACCAACCAACCAACCAACCAACCAACCAACCAACCACCAAAACAACTAACCAACAACCAACTAACCAACCAACAATCAACCAATAAGAACAACCAACACCCAACAATCAACCAACAACAACCAACAACCAACCAACCAACCAACAACCAACCAACCAACCAACAACCAACTAACCAACCAACAATCAACCAATAAGAACAACCAACACCCAACAATCAACCAACAACAACCAACAACCGACCAACCAACAACAGTCAACCAACCAACAACCAACTCACCAACCAACGAACAACCAACCAACAACCAACACTGAAATGTGTTCCCTTTTATACACCACATGTTTCGAGCCAATGTGATTTTCTAGTTCTAATATGTCTAAAAATAAATTTTCTAAAATTTGGCCGGGGGGGGGGGTCCAAAAATCAAAGTTGTTCAGAATTGTCTTAAACGGATCAATATGCAAAAAATTACAAAATTTATCCATGGCAGGGGAGGAGGGATTGGGAGGTCAAAAAACCAAAAATGTTCAGAATTGTCTAAAACGTCCAAACATACAAAAATCACAAAATTTTTCCACGGGGAGTGGGAGTCGGGAGGTCCAAAAACCAAAAATGTTTAGAATTGTCTAAAAGGTCTAGATATGTAAAAATCACAACATCTTTCACATCTTTCAAAATCACATTTTTTTTTGGGGGGGGGGCGTCCCAACATACCATCACGTAATATGTTTACACGAAGACGTCATATGTCATAAAAAATTTTACTCAAATTTCCTGTCCCGGGGAGGGGGGTCTGACATAGTATGTCCTGGGGGGAGCTGACATAGTGTATCCTGGGGGGAGGGAAGGGGGGGTAAAAAAACAAAAATGTTCAGGATTGTCGGAAACGGATGTATATGCAAAATTCACAAAATGT
Source organism: Protula sp. h YS-2021 (assembly GCA_949752745.1). Taxonomy (NCBI): domain Eukaryota; kingdom Metazoa; phylum Annelida; class Polychaeta; order Sabellida; family Serpulidae; genus Protula; species Protula sp. h YS-2021. The sequence continues at coordinate 80,741,281 of OX457026.1, read as the reverse complement.
TCCCCCCTAAGGGGGGGGGGGTCTGACATAGTATCTCCTAGGGGGAGGAGGCTGGGCTTCAGTGATGACGTCATGATGACGTTACGTTGCTTAGCTGCAGTAGAACACCCATTTCTCAACTACTATTAATAATCAAAATATGTTTTATGACATTGCACTGAGATAGTGATATTCGGATATTTACGGTCTCTGTCATGTGACGTTATCCACACACTTTTCATACCCCAGATATTTTAGATAGATTTTGGATGCGACGTTTCATAGCGCCTTCACTGCGTCTAAAATGCAGTGCATGGCTTTTGACTTAGTTTGAACATTTTATACATCTTTCAATTCATTCTTTACAACCGTTGTATAACTCCACTTTCATCGATGAAATATTCTCTTTCGAATTTAAAAAAAATGGATCGCCAGAAAATTAAAATGTACAACAGCCCCCGTTTTATATTTGCAAAGCGAAAAACGTCTTACCAAAGAGAGTTTTTCAACTTAAGTACCAAATTGTACCGGAAATCATGTACTGCACAAAAAGCCAACCGTATGTATATTATTGTCATTTCAATTGGAAAGTGATTTGAAGAAAAAATAATAAACGGAGACGGCATTCATAAATTAGACAAGCAAGCACTTTTTTCGTTCGGAACTAGATTTGTTTGGCCTTAATAGCGTTAATACGAATGCAAATAAGAGTAGTAAATAAAAGGGAGTGGCACAAGTGTGGTGCATAGGCTTGCCTCTCGATGTAGTAAAAGTACGGAAAGTTCGGTGACAGGCAACTTCCGCTTTGCACTTTGTGATCGATCAGCCCACTCGTTTCCACAAAGACCACATCTAAGCTTACTTTTCTAAGCATGGCAGGCGGCATTGGCTAGTTAGAGAATTGCTGGGCAAAGAGCAATAGAAAATTACACATTTTGTAACTCATTGTGTTCCATATTACCGTTCTTTGCTGTAACAGATAAATGACTCTTGGCGCACGCAAGGAAATAGAACCTTTAATTAGTTCTTTTCAGCCATGGACACTTGTGCTTGCCAGGCGCTAACACCGATACCAGAAGCTGGAGGGAAGGTCTTTATAATAAGTTAATAGTCTTTTACTTCTTGAAGTAATTGAATTTACTAATTACAACTTTCCTTATTTGGAAACGTAGGATGGATTAGTAAGTGAATTAGACGTGAATTATGTGAAGTAAGTTGCCTAATGGTTGTTGAAAGTGATGGTTTTTTTATGTTGTCGAAATGAATACTCAAGCACATATCTGATATCGTTAGGCAAGAGTTATTCTAACGGTTGATTGTTATTTAAGGAAGTTGCAAAAAATTAACCCAGTCTCTTCTACTCAGTATGGATAGTGCGTGAACATTTTAAACAACTCCATTTTCTGAAGAAATTAACGCGACAAGAAGGATAAGCAATGTTACTTCAAGCGTTGTTCTACTGGTCAGTGATTGGTTTAATCGCGTACGAATGTGCTGGTGAGTATTTCACAATCTGTTTTTTTTCTTCTTCAGAAAAAGAATGCATTTAAAAAATCTAAAGAAAACAGTTAAAATATTTCGATGTAACCCAACTTTATTTCTTATCCGCCATGGAATGTAATCCATTGTGATCCATAATTATTTTTTGGAAAAATAAATCAATATATAAATAAAGTCCTGGTATTATTTTTCCTCTGTCAGTCAGTAGGCTTTTGTTAAACATGAATTCTTGGCCTCTGGTATAAACATAAGTAACTTTAAACTGACTTTCTTTTATTCATATTTTCATTTTATTAATTGCTATGAATAATTCAATATTTATATTTATTTAATAACAATTTTTTGGAGGTGAAACTATATCAGTGGTGTTCCAAACTGAATCTGCGATACTTTTGTCTTTTTAACGTTGAAGTTTGAAGTAACTGCATTGAAACAACATAAATGGAAATACAGAGAGTGTAGATATTAAAACGGCGTAAGCAGCATAGTGAATCTATCGTTAGTTGGCCAATAACCGGTTGGGCATTGGACACAGTTGGGCTTCTGGAAACTGGCAACAGCGAATAATATAGTGCACCAAATAAGGATGCATTTATCTTGTAGCGTGGAAAATTGGTGAAATGTCTGCTGGTTGGAACCTCTAGTGCAACATATAATCATCATGTCTGTAACGAAAAACTGCAAATTTGAGTAGAAATCTGTTGACAGTTTCTTCACGACAGTAAATATGGGTTTTCCACTGATTACAACTCCAAGGCAAAGTCTGACTTCTCTTTAAAATGTCCTGTGAAAGACTGAATTCAACTTGTCATACAAAACACCTACACGTTAAACATTTCTGCTGGTTTTAAATCCCGTGTCGTTGCACTTGGGGTCAGGCGACATTTGGTAAAAAATAGTTTAGGAAAATGACATTTGGTCCAAGCTTTTTTCCCCAGGATTTTTCATTATTTACAGAACCAAAACGGGTTAAAGAAAGAGAAACAGTCCAGTAAACAGTGATCTAGAAGTTCTATCCAGGCAATGACAATCGTCGTTGTAACCCTCTGTCAAAGTATCCCCATCCTTGGGTCACCTGGTAACGCAGGATATGCATGAAGTAAATTTTCATGGTTATTTTTGAAACGATAAAAAAGCCTTCTGCACCCATTTTAGTCCTCGTTCTGACCTGTTACCGTGTCCCCTTTCGCGTTATCCATTTCCAATGGTTGATACCGTGATGAGGAGTTTGTTTGGATGTCACCCCGGCATCTATATAACGTTGACTTTGGACTGAACGTTGCTCAAAAGACGTTAAATAAACGCCAGAGAAAGTGGATTTTTGATCGAAACCATGTCATATCTAAACAACGTTAATTATTCAACATTTATTCAACGTTAAGGCAAACATTTTGATTAGGCTGTCGAAAAAAAAGTGTTTTCGGTCGAAACTAACACATATGTTGAAAGGTGTAGCGGAAACATTTGTGGATGCGATCAGTCACGACCAAATTACATTTTTTTGTTTTTGCCTCATCCATATAAATCTTCAATCTGATTTTGCCAAAAAAAAAAAAGAAAAAAAAAAAAGAAAAACAAGAAAAAAAAAAAACGGTGAAAATTAAGTAGATTATCCCGAAAACGTATCATGTCGAGGCAGGAGGCCAGGATACAGCAGTTTTTATATCTGAGTATTGACTGTGTACATTCAGCTGGTTGCCATTGTTTTCCAGAGCCCACATATGCTGTATTACTGTGTAAGCAATAGCAAGTGGGTCTGGCTTGAAGTTCATGTCACTCCGATCTGTCACTGCACAATCTATCCTCGTTAAACCGCACCGTGTTAAGCTAGGGTATTGGGGAAGGAAATTGTGGTTCCTTAGAGATATTAGCGCATATGAAAGGAAAATGCTTCTGAATTGCAAACATTTTGGTCGCAATTAAAAACTATATATGTATTCGAAATTGTTTATAAAACATTTATGAGTTTGCATGGACTCTCTCCACACACCGACTCGTTGTTACAAAACAGATGACCTCTGAGAACGTCTGCCTGTTCTGTATAAACACATAGAGGATGGATGCTTTAAACAGTAGTTCTTCTCTGTTATGAGTACTATTATCGAGGAAAAGTCCGGTGAGTGAAAAGGTACCATGCACAGCAGATCGAACCGCCGTAGAGGATGACTGGTGAACAGCAAGGCACACGTGCTGTGTCTTGCAGTTGTTCCCTCTGGGACGTTTGTTCCGTTCCGTTTTGTCCGTTGTGCCGAAATGTCCGCTAGCTGCAAAATGTTCCAAAATGTCCGCTTGTCCCGTTTTGCCCGCTAACCCTGTTCCAAAGTGTCCGCTCCTGGTTTGTCCGTTACCCCGTTTCGTTTTATCCGCTGGTAATATCCGCTAAATCTTTAATTATATCCGATTATTTTTTATTTTACATTTCGAACAAAAAATTGGATTTGTAGGCTACAGGGAGCAGAGGTGGGGTGGGAAGTTTTAGCATTTCAATATCTGATAAGGCGATTTTAATTTTAAAAGAGGTGGGGGGGGGCGGGCTTATATCTCACCCTCCCCTGGGCGTAAAACTGTCATTGCATCTTCAAAAGTGTGCACTAACTTGTATCCTATGACAAAGAATAACTGCGTCGAACTCAATATAAAGAAACCTTTCTTACCAACAAGTTTTTATCATTATAGTAAAAAGAAAATAACTGCTTCGTAATCAGTATAAAATATCATTTCTTAATCAATTGCCGATTGATTTTTATTATTCTATAAAAAGAATAATTGCGTCGAGATCAACTTAACAGAACATTTGTTAAACAATTACCACCCATTTTTCGATGGAAGAAAATTTATGATCCTAAACCAGCCAGGGCTATTCGACGCCAATATACCAAAAAAACACTTTGGGTACACAGATATCATGTCTCTCAGACAAACAGAAAGACCACTGAATAGACCTGAGTTCTTAATTGATTTTGCAACGGAATTTGATATTGGTTTTCCATTGATACTTGTGTTCCAGTCAAAATTTCAACTGTACTGTGATTGAAATAAATTTCTAGCCAAAACCTATCAAAAATGGTATGAATTCTGATCGAAACTTCTGATATTTGTCTCCAAAATTCCAATATATGCAAAATCTCAGCCACAAATAACAAACTTAAATATTTTTCAAGAATTTCATCGGGTAAATCACACAGGTAGACATTTGCAATTGCAGGTTTGTTCTCCATATCAATTGTTTCTCCATCAGTACAATATGTGGACGTATTCAACCCATTTTCAAAAAACTCATCCGCACTCATTTCAGTCAATGTGCAATTTTTTTTGTTTTATCAATATCTAGAAACTCCAGGTAATGGTAATGAATTTCATATCTGTGGCCTAAGTATACTATACAATTTGAAGCGTGGTTTTCATTTCCTACATATGTAATATCTCGATTTTCACTGGAAATTACTCAAATATTAATGTAAAAAATGTGTGAGATATCGATTAAGGAAATATGGTCTCCCATGCCCCATTTTCAAGATCATCTTAGCACTGATTCCAGTTCTGTGACATGATAAAATTTGGTAAAAATACACCGTTTTCAAGCTCCGGATGTTCTCGTAACCAATGCACAACTCTTTGCCTAATATTTACATGACTTATATTTTTGTTGTCTATGGAATTTAAACCAGCTGCAATTGGTATATTGCCATCAGGAACTAAATTATAAGCCAGAGCGTTTTGAACCATGTTGTCATAAGAATTGTCACTTTTCCTATGTCTCTCAATATTGTTTATTGTCTTAACAAATATTTCTGTTGTTGACGATTGTACTTAACAATATCATTTGTGCTAAAAGCTTTTAAAGAATGGCTGTAATTTTTGCAAGATTTAGAACTAAGCAAGCAACATTTTCTTGACAAATCATACGAACAAAACCTATCAGAAAACAATCTGCGTTCACACTTGTTGCGCTGGCATGGAATTTTAACACGCCTTCTCAAATTTAAAAGTTGCCTTTCCGTATCCAAATTTCTTGTTTTTGCAGCTATATCTTTTACACTTACAGTTTTTAAAGTCCCATTTTCAAATTAAATTATATATTTTTGAAACTTTGGAATACATTTTACCACTTTTCCTAAAAATGGTGAAATTGTTTTTTTTTAAGTTTTCCCTTTTGCTTGTTAATTTAACAAAAACTTCTTCTCCCTTGACAAGTTGACATATATACTTGACTTACGTTTTTTAGCATATTTCTTCACCAATTTTGTAGCCTCAACATTAGAATTTTGTAGAACCTTAAGTCGAAGTGGTTGCACGGAACTAAGATAATTACTTGAATTTCTTCTTCGGAAATTGCCCTTGGTCCCACAGGACGCCGTCTTGATCGGCACTGGGAAGGCCAGCAAAACAGCAGGCAAAGTGATACGACGATGAAAATTTTGCTTTGAAAAAATACTATAACACACAAGGACTCAAGAAAAAAATTGAAATGGGTTAATCAAAACTTCACCGAGTTGGACTCGTAGTCCCGAAGTGGAATCCAGGTCGTTATGCCGACTTCGATTTCACGTCGTAGTTCCGACATAGAATCAACGTCATAGTTCCGACGTCGATTCCATGCCTTTATTCCGACATCGATTCCACGTCGAAGTTCAGACGTAGAACCACCGTCGTACTATTAACGTCGAACCGGCGTTCCACTCCTGAGATTGAACTTTCAAATTAAAATCAACAAGATCCTGACGTATATTTGACGTGAAACTGGTTGGGTTGCAATGTCATACCGACGTCATCTCGACATCAGATTTTTTGTCAATATTTGTAAATTTTCACCCTTTTAAATTTATTTAATGTCAAGAAAATAGAGGCCTTTAATTTTATTCCCTTTTATGATGTCCGTGGACGTTCTTCTACACCTTACATGTGTAGACGTTCTGTTCGTGCATGTTCTGTCCCTGGACATTTTGTCCGTGGACGTTTTGCCCATGGACGTTCTGTCTTGATATCATTGAAAAGGGGCTTGTTCCTACCGGAACAGGGGAGGTTTGTTCCAGGGGGTTGTTCCTACGTCGAGACCTAATTCGGGCCATTTTAGGATATGAAAAAACGCCAAAAAATCCGAGGAAGGTGCTTAGGGGTCGAAATTCCCAGGAAATTTTGTCCGATAAGATCAAAATTACGGCGATCAGATCAAAATTACGGCGATTACTGCGACACCGGGCTGGGTATGGAGCCGGGATGTAAATGCTACTCTTTACAACAACAATTATGTAATGTTTTGGGCTGTATAAGCTCTGCAATGTTACCTTTTAACGTTTTATTTGCTTTGTTAATTTTAAAAATATCGAAAATTTATTTACCATACTTGGGAAACGTCTCTAGTTCTTCCGTTCATGTATTATGCGGATATGCAAATCGGAAGCACAATGTGATGAGGATCACATAAACGTAATAGGACAATTACATCACATTAAACAAAAAGTATACCCAACAATTAACTGAATTAATGCAGTTGACAATAAATTTAACTGCCATTTTGTCAGTTTCTTAACGATAATTCAAAGATTGAAGATTTAGCGGACACTACCAGCGGATAAAGCGGAACGGGGTTAACGGACAATCCAAGACGAGCGGACACTTTGGAACAGGGTTAGCGGACAAAACGGGACAAACAGGCACTTTGGAACAGGGTTAGCGGGCAAAACGGGACAAGCGGACACTTTGGAACAGGGTTAGCCGTTATTTCGGAACAGCTTGTGATTAGCGGTACAGCAGACAAAACGGAACGGAACATACGTTACCGCTTTTTGTAATGGAATAGTGTGCAGGAGGGGGAGGGGTGCTGGGAGGGAACTAGTAGAAGATGTTTGCCACTTTCTTTTGTAATTGAATAATGTGGTGTAGAGGTGGGTGGGTGGTAGGGTGGGGGGGGGGGCAGACAGAAGATGTTTCCCACACCATCGCCTGGGATCCCATGAAACCAAACGAGTGTATATTACAGCACGACTTAGATGTTTCTAAAATCAGCCACATGGGAATAAATTGTACATATGTTTTGGGTATAAAGGACACACAGAGCGGCCCCACAAACGTGACGCAGCCATCCTCAAACAGAATATGAAGGTTTTTTCATGAAAGGCATTGAAGTAGAAAAGCCTGGAAAAGCTTCTGACGGAAGCCTTTTAGTTTGAGCAGACGTAGATTGTTTGGAAGAATCACCTTAAAATAGAACGATGGTGTGTAAAACACCGATGATCAATCCCATCTAAACTCATCAAACCCAGGCTCTCACTTTGTGTCTGCGTGCCAAAAGACTTCAGAGGAGCTCTTGATCTTTTGTGATTCACAAAAAAGAGAGAGAAAAAACTAGGCTTTGTACGTTATATATTTTATAGTTACCACACACAAGGAAGATGTGTCGTTTGGGTGTGATCAGGTTTAAAATATACGAAACCTTTATGAAAGTTAACTGAAGCAATTAAACGGCACCGCAGATCACGTAAACTTGAATGGGTCTTGAAGCTTTAGAACGAGTGATTCTTGTTTCCACTGGATAATTGGAAACTTTTTGTTGTTGTTGTTGTTGTTGGATAAAGTGCTGTAGTTAAGGAAATAGGGGTAGGAGCGTTTTGAAAACTGGGCGACGGGTGCCTAGCCAGATGGCCATTAAGCAGGGGGTAGGGAGGGTGAAAGATAGGCCTGCTCCTTGAAAATTACTGGGGGAAAGGGGCAGATTCTGAACAACCATTGATCAAGCATCTCTTAAAGAGACATTAATGGACAAAACGGTCATAGACAAAACGTCCGCAGATACACAAAAACATCCACTTGAAAGAAAAGAACCTATAATAAGTCTGGTCGTTTATTGTTTGAAGTAAAATCTTATTCCCGCTTTATACAGTGAATACCTTATTGAAAAAAATATGGGAGCATCACCAAAACAGTACATGTTTTTAAGCCACAATCTGACTGGTTTCTACCAAGAACCACACATACAGACCAACAGTAGTTGCTATTTCTGTCTATATTGATTTAATTTGACAAACACTTATAAACCAGCTGTCATCCAGGCAATGGTGTTAATGTCCTGTTCAAGCATGACCGTCTAACCCCCCCCCCCCCCATACAAAAAAACAAAACAAAACAAAAAAAAACAAAAAAAACAAAAAAAAAAAAAAAAAACACACGAAAAAAAACAAAAAAAAAACAAAAAAACAAACAAATCTTACAGAAGAAATATATCTTTTTTTAATTTGGTGATACTCTCGCTGAAATCAAGCAAGCTACATTTATGGCATTCCAACACTTCAGCACAAAGGCCATAATTTAAAATCTCTCTCTCTCTCTCTCTCTCTTTTTTTTTTTTTTTTTTTTTTTTTTTTTTTGGTGTGTGAACGAGATATAACAAGGCAAATTCCTATGGTTAATTTACACACGGTTTTAATGCAACTGCAGTTTATTGAAAACTATCATATAAATTGCCGTCCCATTACGCAGAATAGGGGCTATATGTTCACTTCATTGACTTGGGGCGACTCCATTGTGTGCCCCTCTTTCAACAAACTCTCCAAAGGTATACATGCACATTTCAAGCACAAACCAACACTATTTGTTACATCCGGCTGTTAATCTGGAGAAATCGAAGCCAGCGCAGACTACCGGAAAAACCTTCAAAAGAAAACGGAAAACACTTCCATAAAACATGACAACTTGGCCGCAGTATCAACCTTCTGCCAAGTGCCATAGACTACTTTATTAATTCAAGTAAGGACAACGGGTCTATTGCAAACTCCTTTCGCCAGCAATTTTTGTGCTTTTAATGTAGTTAGTTCTTGTAACAATCCATCATTAGTGGTGAACGTTTGTCATAGCATGCCAAGATTCGGATGTTTGAAACAAACTCAAAGAATTGGAACAGCAATTAAGTTATCTAGAGGTTGTTAACCCAGATACTGTGAGCAAGGAATGATTTGCTTGCGTAAATAAAACTGATATTAGGAACAGACATTTTATATAAAAATGGAAACTGAGCTATTTGCACTCAGTAAACATTCCGACGTCAGCCTAACATGGATATGAAGTTGTGACATCGATTCGACCAAAACACAACATTAAATCTGATTGTGATTTAGCTGTGATTGGTCGAGACAAGCATCGACCACACATCAACGTTTAATCAACGTCTTTGACACACTGACTAGACGTTGAATGAGGACTTTTTTATACGTTGTTTTTTTTTTGTCTCAAACGAACAAAATTACACGTTGTATATATACGTCGGGTTACAACCAAACACCAACCTCTGTGGTAAATATGTTTGACATGTATAATGAATTCTTTGTGATCTTTGTGGAAAAATTTGTGGCGGGCTTTCCCCTTCTGGCCGAATCCATTTTAATGAGGTATGTCATGATTCTAGAATTCATAATTTTCTGCCCAGGTGGAGGTATTTAAGCAACTGCTGGTCATTGTGCGGGTATTTTGTCTCCTAAAGCCATATTTTTCCATCTGACTTTTCGGACCTTTTAAATACTCATTGTGAATATTTTACTGAGTTTCTGATCGAATATGAAATAAAGTTTGCGTTGCAAAAATTGGAATGAAGTAGAATCATTTATTATAACCTTACCATGTTATCGCTCACCGGAAATGGAAGTCATGACAGGTCGCTTCAAAAAGAGACCAAGATAAGGAAGTGAAAGAAGGGAATTTCAGGAGCGCGGAATTTTTGTCCCACCCAGTTGTGAAAAACATGAATCAAAATTGACTTCATAGGTATCCTGCGTTACCAGATGGCCTTGATAGAGGGTTAGACCACGACATTTTACGATTGGCATTGCCTAGAGAACGATTATCTGCACGTCTATACCAGGTCGGGAGAAGGACTTTATTTCGACTTCCATTTGCAATCTGGAATTATGTCCAAGGTGGCAGGTAGACTTGTTTCGAACTCCGATATCGTTTACGCTCAAATAAAATATTTTTTTTTTAGTTATCATCAGGATTTCTTCTTAATGTCTTTTCCATTTTTTTCCTGTTGAAATGGTTTCCAGACATCCCCACCTAGACCGTTCGATGCACGAAGATCAAATTTGGTACGTGTATAGGGGGTGATAACATCTCGCTGGGATCGCAGCAATTTTTCCTTGACATTTACGGCAAAGGTCAATTTTACGCAGGAGCGTAAAATTTGTTAAATGTATAGACAGTGATAAACTCTCCGTGGAAAAGAAATTTTTGATGTTCTTTATGTCCTTTAAAGGTCAAGGTCAAACTGAGGTATAATATAAAAAAAGATTCATCACAAAAAAACGACGAAGAATGGTGCTCAAATCTCTCTACGAACACGTATACTAGAGAATAATCTCGCAATATGGATCCTGACCTTGACGGTCAAGGTCACAGGTCACATGAATTCTATATCTTGAAAATAGTCAAAGAATTAGAGAGAGAGAGAGAGAGAGAGAGAGAGAGAGAGAGAGAGAGAGAGAGAGAGAGAGAGAGAGAGTGAGAGAGAGAGCTACTTTGAGCTCATTTTCCACCCTTTGGGCCAAAAAGACGTACATAAAAGGTAGTCAGGTGATCTTAGCCATGCTGATGCCATTCCCACACGGCATTATTATCTCGCAATCTCTCTCACTTCTAAATCTTTAATATTTTTTGGTTCATATTTCGCTCGCAGTCCATATAAAACATTTGAAGTTCTTTGATGTGTCACGTGTAAGTTTTCTACAAAAATCAAAATCAAACAAAATTTTATGAAATATAACGTCAGGCAAAAAGAAATAATGAAAGAATGACGGTAAAGAAGCCTGGAAGAGGGGGGGGGGGGGGGGTTGAGGGATGAAACAGAGGGAGTATCTGATTATCTCCGGGTTCCATCTAGTGAGAGCATACCCTTTAATCCGGGCCACACAAAACATATTACGCATTTATTTTCTTCAGCAGTCCCTCTTAGATATTAAATTTAATTGCTCAGCAGCTAGATAATCCTATGACGCTAACCCCCTCCCCCCATCTTTCCCATGGGAATGAAGACATGCTTTTCAAATTAGAAAATGAACATAATTTTCAAAACGGTTAATGCAATTTCCTTTTCTTTTTCAGCTCACGATGTTGAAGTTTGCGAAAGAGAGAGATTTGAAGCCAGCTGCGAGGCAAATCACGTGATACTGATGACAAGTGCCCGATTTGGCCGCATGCGGAAAATGAGGTGTGTCAACCAGTTTGGAACAATAGGGTGCCAAAAAGACGTCCTGCCTCAATTAGACAGCTTATGCTCAGGTCTTCAGTCTTGTTCCTTCGCAGTATCCGATTTGCACAGCACTAACATTTGTCCACCGGAGTTGATATCCTACCTTGAAGCAAGTTACGATTGCATTGAATGTAAGTACAGTAGCTGTATTTATAATTCAGTTGTCTCGTGTGTTATTTGGCTTTAGTTAATTATACATGCCGCCCCCTCTTTGATCAGCTTCCTCCAGGGCGAGGGGCAAGGGTTGGCGTAAGATATCTCTACCTCTGGCCAAGTTATCTCTCCCCCCTACCCATAGTACTGTTCTCAAATGGAAACCTGTTTCTTTTATGCCAAACCATTTTTCATTTTGGCAGGGGAAAAATAACTGACTACATGACGTGACTTGGGGTATCACCCTCCTTCTCACGATACGCCTCCTGTTCACTATTTACTCATATTGTTCAATCCAATGCGTCATTGTCTTGCACTTTCTTCGTCTGCCTGGTCTCAGACACTTCTGCCAACACGCTAGTGTGTAATGCTTACAAAGCTCACTGTTGTAAACCCAACCCAAGAGATCTTTAACAAAAACAGAACAAGTCATCTAAATGAGGGAGCGTCTCTCGCCCCACGGAACAGTCCAATTCAAGTAACCCCCATTCTCGGGGTGTGGCAGGGTGGGGGGGGGGGGGGGACGCAGGGGGCAACTTTTCAGTCACACCAAACGAAAGGTTCATATAATGGCACAGAAAAAAATTGCGCCTGTCTATAATTAGACGGTATTATTATCATTTTAAATCTTCACTTAAAATATCTGCTTAAAAACCTGGCATTCTTGTATTTGGGAACAGGACAATTCCCCCAGTCAATTCCCCCCGACAATTTCCCCCCGAACAATCCCCCCGTAGGACAATTCCCCCTTGTATTTGTATTACTGAAAGAAAAGTAACGCACCGCCCACCCCACACTTCCGCGACTTTCCATCAGATAGGTACAGTCATGTTCACAATTTGGCGTAAAAGCCATTTTTGAATAGTGAACAAAAACTTTGGCAAGCTGTGCTGATGTTTTATGTCAGATGAATATTAGATCAGCGTTTCGTTTGTGGAACGGTGACCCTTTTTTTTTTGCAAACGACAGAAACCAGACTAAACCCCCCATACCAGATTTAATCAAGTGAAGCTGACAAAGGTTTCTCAATATAACGGCAGAAAATGCAGAATCCTGACAACGCTGACAAGAGAATCCACACAAAAAACCACGCAATGCGGCGGCAAACGTGATAGCAAAAACAGATAAATTTAATTAGTTTTACGCTTTTTTAAAATGACTGCTGTGGATTTTTATGTATCTTGATGCATGGGGTACTTACAGGGAATGTCAATGCTTTGTCTTTTTCAGGATTGTTTCATTCCGCATTGAATTTAAGAAAAATGGAGATAAAACAGGAAATACGGTCTAATTTGCTCTGTAGTCAAGAGGATTTAATTTCAAAATTTGAAATGTTGAGGTAGTAATTTTAAAGTTTTAATCCAGGGAACGCAATTTTCAACTGAATGTGTTTTTCTTTTTAGCGGCAGGATGTGAGGAGTCGACATGCCAGCCGTCGTCGTATTTAAGAACAGCGCCCACTAGCGGCATTATTTCCAGTACTATCACTAGAGAACATGGATGCGGCTCGTCGCGATGTCCTTGGATACTTGAGGCAGAACCAGGGCAAAGTTTTAACTTCACACTTTTCCACTTCACTAAGCCTTTGAATGACAATTCATATGGGTTATCCAATAGTGGGACTTTGAGCAGAAATTGTCACAGAGTAGCTTTAATTAAGGAAGTACACAGCCCAGAACCGGAAAACGGGGAAAGTGTGGTGAAGGAAGTGACTATTTGCAGCGACGAGCCACGGATGCGTTCCTTTACCATCCATAAACATAGTTCCCTGCAGGTGGTAGTGCTGACACCGGCTTTGATGAACGAACCAAGATTTATTCTCTCTTATCAAGGTATATCATATGGGGTGCAACTTTCCACAACCATAACAATTGGGGGATTTGCAATGGGGTTTCAATCCATTGAAAATCTGGTATGGAACTGACAAATCCATAACACTCAGTGGTGATTTTTGGTGAGTTTGAAATAAAAGTCCATGTTATGATTTAAAAGCATAAAAGTAGAGTAGCTTTGGGTGGTGTGTAGAAATCAAATGGAACCAAATAAACGGGTTCTAAAAATTAGACAATTGGCCAATTCAATGTTATTTGACCACGGAAATTGATGTACAGTTGTCAGGCGTTTGCATGAAAAAAATACCAATTACAGGACTGACATATGAAGTAAATGATGGTAAAATCAAAAACTGATACAACGGGTTAAAGATCTGCCAGAATTTTAAAAGTGCTTAAGTTGACACCACTGATAAAATACATATAGAGAAATTTTTATGAAAAAATTTATGCACCGCAACGAAGGGTCAATCCATGATTGTACATGATAAAACGTTAAAGTACTTGATTATTTTATTTTAAGTACTTGTTCACACCTGTTCTCATCCTCATCTTCTAACCATCCTCTCTCAAATCCGGATCTTTTCCAGTCACCTTCTCTTATCCACTTCTCCTCGTGCTTCAGCTTTCCATAGCCAGGTCTCCTGATGACTCGTCTACTCATATCTTCTCGTGGGCCAAATATCTAGATCCTCTATTATCCAACTTGCTCACGCCCGGTTCTTGTCATGCCCAAACACCCAAATCCTCTCATACATTGCTTTACAGATATCCGGTTCTGCGCATGCCCGAGTCTCGTTTTACTCGAATGCCTTACTTATCGTATCTGGAGGTTCTCAGTTCTCAACACACGAAGAGTCTAATGCCTTGCTTACTCATACTTGCTTGCTGTCATGCCCCAACATTCGGATCCCCTAATACGTTGTTTACTCATATCAGAAACTCGTGCCCCGGCATCCGGATCCACTAATGCATTTTTCTCATATACGTATCTCCTCTTGTTGACCCTTTCCATATCTATAATTTTTCATGATCTTTCTTCTCAAATCCAGACTTCTCAGTTCCTAATTCAAACTCTGCCCTTTAAAAAATGTGCCGATTCAAATTTCACGAGGCTCTGCCTTTCATCTCACGAACATATATTTTAACAACTTTTCATCTGGGACAGATAACGTTCTCTTCCAATCATCACCTATAGAACTGACTGTACGTTACTGTAAATTTTCACAAACATATGAGTTAATTTTAATATATTTACGTAACAAGAAAATTTTCGTTGGATATTAATCATACATTAAAACTTTTCCCATGAACACTAAAAATTCATGAATCCGCCTGCATGGCTATCACGTGTTCTTTTTTAAAATGATTAAACTATTTCTTTTGAAATATATTTGATCTGATACGTTTTTTTTTGTCATTGCATAATGTGTTATTACTTCAGAGAAAAGAAAAGAAAAAGAAGTACTAAATAAAATAAATAAGTAAATAAACAATAACTTGCTAATTAAACAAAGGAAATGCATGAATACAGTTGATGTATTTAATGTAGTTTATGGCTGCCCGACGAAGGAAGGACCTCCCGGAAGTTCTGTGAGGCGTGAAGGAAATACGCTTACTATAAAGTGTGACAGCAGTGACAAGGCCTGGCATCTCACGTGCGCCAACGATGCCTGGGTGGGCCGGTACGGCAGCTGCTATACAGGTAAAGATGTCTGAATTGGTTGGGGGTACGACAGCTTCCAACACGGGTAAGGATGTCTGGGTGGGCCGGTACGGCAGCTGCTATACAGGTAACGATGTCTGGATTGGTTGGGGGTACGACAGCTTCCAACACGGGTAAGGATGTCTGGATGTGGGTGTACGGCAGCTGTTACACGTGTAACGATATCTGGGTGGGCCGGTACGGCAGCTGTTACACGTGTAACGGTGTCTTGGTGGAGTGGTGCGGTAGCTGCCACACTAGTACCAATGTCTGGATGTTGGTGCACTGCAGCTGTTATACGTGTAACGATGTCTGAGTGGGCCGGTACGGCAGCTGCTACACAGGTAACATGTCTGGGTGGGTCGGTACGCCAGCTGCTACACGGATAACGATATCTGAGTGTTGGGTAGGCCAGACGTTACACAGTTAACGATGTCTGAGTGTGGGGTACGCCAGCTGCTACACGGATAACGATATCTGAGTGTGGGGATAGGCCAGCTGCAACACGATAATGAGCGACTGAACGACAGACATAAAGGCAGATATTCAAACAGGCCGAAAGAC
Source organism: Protula sp. h YS-2021 (assembly GCA_949752745.1). NCBI lineage: Eukaryota > Metazoa > Annelida > Polychaeta > Sabellida > Serpulidae > Protula > Protula sp. h YS-2021. The sequence continues at coordinate 80,725,314 of OX457026.1, read as the reverse complement.
AGATAGACAGGCAGACAGGCAGGCTGAGGGATAGGCAAGGAGACAGAGAGACAGACAGACAGATAGATAGATGGATGGATGAACAGATAGATAGATATATAGATAGATAGATAGATAGATAGATAGATAGATAGATAGATCGGTGGATAGATGGATGGATTGATAAATGGATGGATGGATGGATGGATGGATGGGTAGATGGATGGATGGGTGGATGAATAGATGGATGGATGGATGGATGGATGGATGGAAGAATAATTGAGAGAGAGCTAGATATCGTATAAGCACTGGGCAAAACTTACATTGCGGTTATACTTTGGTTATAAATTATATTACAAAAACAGTCGTTTCCAACAGAATGAGAACGCGAACTTTTGTGAAGAGATTTGCTTAATACCCAAGTGGATTAGTTAATCATTTCATGACGGGACTGAGTAACCTGTGAGAAAGAGCACTTTATATGTAAAATGCTCCAATCTGGATCAGTTAATGAACTGATGTCCAAACCCTCCTTGTTTAGGACAGGAGCTGATCCGTAATCTGTTGGATACACAAAACTGGTGTTTACCACATTTGATTTCTTAATTTGTTCTGTACGTGTGATACGGGGAATGGGGGTGGAGTGGGGTGGGGGCGGGGTATATGTATCCTATAATAAGTTTTGATTTGTCCCCAGTTATATTTCCCTGATTCACAGGATTCTGTAAAGTACTGAAGGCTCGACATCAAAACCCGATAAATAATCTAAAATCGGGTCCAATCGGGTCAAACTGTCGAGTCTATGTAATTACAAAATTTACATTGAAATTTCATTTATAATGAAACCGAAACTATCTAGAATAAAATAAAGAAAAGTTAAACACTGAAACTGAAGCATCATAACAAATGCGCAACTCCTCATTTAATGTTAAACCAAATTAATTCTGACATTTTATTTTCGTGAAACGCTCCTTTACGAGTAAAGGCATAATTCGCATTCTCCACTTTTATACAGTTTTCTCGTGTAACTCGAAAATAAACACGCACATAGAACAAAATTTTCTCATTGTGACTCCACCATACCGGCCCAGATATAAGCCAATTAGAATCGTCGGTGCTCGCATTCGAGTTTTGCTCCATTGTACTAACCATATACTTAGGTTAAGTGGGGTGGCTGGGAGAAACAATAGGATAAAACTGGAGAAGGCGAAATTACGCTTTTACTCGCAAAAAGCGCTTTACGAAAATCAAACTTGGGTTTTCTTCGCAAAAGCTCTGAATTCGCTCTTCTCCACTTGTGTCTGGGATTAGAAACCGGAGCAAGAGTTACCTGCGTTGAGAGTTAAACCGAGAAAATTTTTCTAAGAACCTTCTACAACAAGAGAGAGGATAAAAGGCAGAAATAAAATACCAACGATATCAAATTCATGTACTTTAATGTGCCTAATCACCTTATCGAGTTCGTTAACAACTCTCACACACGGAGGAACGAACCAAGTTAAGAAGATGCACTCATGACCCAGCGTTACTCCACCCTGCGACCACTTGCCAACACCACTTCTCTCCAACTACCCACGGGGTGGTAGCCCAACCTTGTAGCAAGGGGCAAATATCTAAGAATAAATAAAAAAACATCTTATTGACTCTTTCACGAACATGATCGTGGTACCGAGACCTCGCAACTGAAACCTATGACCAATTACTATATAACTTTGCTTACAGCTTTGTCACTAACTATACATAAAGAAATAAATGCTGTAGGTAGCCTACCAACGACTTGCACCATAACACAGACTAGATACCTAAAGAATCACAACCAAACCACGGAACCAAGCCTATTTATAAATCACAATATCATTCTAAACAATGAACTGAGTATAGACAAAACGTAAGGTACTCGTATGGGAACATGTCACGCACTCCAACGTGCTCACCGACCAACCAGGAGTAACTGACCAAGAGTGACTGACCAAGGCAGAGCTCGGTACTTATTCCTTTGGAAGACTATATCCAGGCGCCAAAGCTGGCGCGACAAGGACTGTGTGGGAACGAAGTACACATATACCTCCCCTTTAGGGGCGAAAAGGATGACATACCAAGTTCTGTCTTAGTGTCAAAGTAAAACTGAATAAGCACCCAGCAGCTACGATTATCCAGCTGCTCGGTCACTGAACAAAACTAGACTGAGCACTGCACTTAAACTTGCGACTAAGTGTGAGTTAAAAACACAAGCACTTCTTAGTAAGTAGGGAAACAGGCTAGCGACGACCTTGGTTCTTGCCCTTCTTGCCTTTGCCAGAACTTTTCGTGGAGTGGCGAAAGAATATGTCTTTCTGCTTAGCTTTGCTCTTACCCTTGGACGCCGATTCACTACAGCAGATAAGGGTTAGTTAGATACCAGTGACTCCGCTCAAACAAAGGGACCTGAAGAACACAAGCCTGATAGTTAGCACTGAGAATAATTCTTGTGATAATATTTAATGGAAGAGTTTGGAGAAGAGCGAGAATATACAGACCTACCGCCTGATGTTCGCTCGTAAAGAGATAATCCAAGAAGTCTGCAACCACTGCTGGAATAGCTTGGAATTTTTCCAGCTGAAACCTTGCATACCAGCCGGTAGGTTTATTCCACTATGACCAATTTACTTTAGCAGTTTAATCTTTATGGCTATTTTCATCTTCTCTGTCAAGTTTTTGAGACAAACCTTGTTTTTTCCTAGGAAGGCAGAGAGAGAGAGAGAGAGAGTCCACAGGTGGAGATCCAGGAGACTGGAGGGTTGGGTGGGAACATATCTAATGAGGTTGGGACAGGATTTCCAAATGACAAGGTATTGTCAGAGGGGGCCTGGTAACGTACTTGGTCGAAGAAGGAACAAAGGTGCACCTGTTGTCCAAGGGGCTATCGGGAGCAAGCGCCTGGGTTTAAATCCTCTTACTTACTCTTGCAAGGAACAATTGCAGGACATGTAAAGTACTTCGTTCCCTGGCCAAGTGCAGGTCAGTTTCATTGATCGCCCAAGCCTGATATTCTGGGTATTCAAAAACAGACCTAATTTAGTTAGCATGGTCGTCATTGATTTTGTAAACAGGTCCAGCGTCGGAAGGCCCCACGGGGATTGATCTGTTATCGTAATGAATATACAGATCGACAGCCACTCCGTGTGTATGACGTGTACGGCCGTGGACGCAAGGTCTGCTAACACGTTCAACCGACCTGCTAAGTGACGGGCTGATATGTGGATCTCCTACCGCCGAGCTAATACCTGAATGCTGCTGGCTAATTTGATGAGTCGAGATTCGGTACCGTCTTGTTTGTTCGGTTGATCTAACGCTGCGGAGTTGTCAGAGTGAAACAGTTAGTTAGTGAGTTATCTAGGTCAATGGTATATACACTGCCTGGAGCTCCAACCAGTTTATGTGGTGAATCTTGCGTGTCTCATGACAGTAATGAAACTTGTCAAGGGGAACTCTCTTCTCTGTTGCTATAAAGCAACTAAGAAGAGACTCCGTCTTGTTTAGATTTATCTGCAATCCGGGATTGAGGGCTTGGATTGTTAATCGGACCATTTCTTTGCCCCGGGGGTTGGATAAGCCTGCGACAGGCTTAGATCTCATTTTCCCGCCAAAAACACCATGACCTGCTTCGAGTCGAGCTGTGACTTGGCGAGATTGGCCAAGAGACCTTTAACCCTTGCTTGTCCAATGTTTTCGCCCAATACTTGCTTTCCCAAATGCTCTCTCTAACTCGGATGGATAAGCAACGAATCGTCTGGGTGCTGGAAGACCAACTTACCTCGCACACGGATCCACGCATTCAGAACTCCCATGTGAAAACGACAGATGCCGTGGAGAGACCTGGAAGCACAGGTACTTCCTCGCTGAGGGATAGAGGGGGACACATCTGACAGGTCGGTGGACTTACCTTACATAGCTTTGCCCAGCGTAACTTTTATGAACTTTTATGTCAACCGAAAGAAGGTCTCGCGGAGGAATTGAATTAAGGTGGGCAGACTGATAACCAATTGTCACTCCAGAGTTCCAGAAGAACCCTGCTTAAGAATTCTGCTTGCTTTTCTGGCCTCTCCTCTGCGGCTACCTTGGGTACGAAGTCTTCTATCATGTTTGAAGCACCTGGCGCTTTTCTGAGCCTTGGTCGAAGGACGTTGACTGGGGCTTAGCTGTGAGAGTTGTGGGTGGTTTGGGACAGGTACAGCGTCGCCCACTCCGAGCCAACGTGCTTCTCTCTTGGAGTACTCATCTCTGGAGCACCCAAGCTAGGAAGAACTTGCCTATCCAACCTCCTACGGACAAAGGTGCACTGAAGGGCTTGTGTAAATACTTATATTTTCTGGATTTGAAAAGGTATAGCTTAAAGATGAGACCTTCGTCTCTGAGAGACACTTTGATTCGTTGCTAGCTGCACTGGCGCGAGGCTTGAGGAGGTGTCTTGCCATTGTCGGACAGCTTGGCTTTCTTCGGTGGAGAAGTCCCCGCTCTACTGGTGGATCTAGATCTGTCCTGGCCGGCATGTTGTGGGCGCTTGCGTTTCTGAGGCTTCAAGTAGGGCATATGGTTTGGCCATGAGAACCATGTCTTGAGACAAGGCCTTGTGTGATTGACCCTTTCCACTTTCTCTTGTTGAAAACAGTTCTTTATATCCCAGGATAGGGGCGTAGCAGAACTCATGAAGACCTTTAAGTAAGGCAATGCTTGTAAAAGGCATAGCGTCGGCAAAAAATTATCGAACTGCTGAGGTACGTCGCCAACTTATTCTCTAGTTGCAAACGCCGGGCACTCTAGCAGGCTGACCACCGGGCACGTGAGTCGAAGGTCGTCCAGTGTTGTCTTTGAGACTCTTAGTGTGTGATCCTGGAATCTGTTCAGGATGCGTTTTGCGGAACCATCGATCGCCTTGGCGTCCATCTCTACTATTGGGATGCCTGAATAGGTGCGAAAAGATGGCATCCACACCGTGTGTTTGGTTGGCTGCTGTAGGGATTCCAGAGGTATAAGATAATCGGCAGAACGGTATGGGCCGTGTTTGACAACACACTGTTTGGCAACACATTGTATGAAAACGGGAAAGCACTCGGCCCTCACAGGCGTCTGTGCGCTAGAGCTCCCTATAGCAGACGGCTATCGCATCTTCACTCGTATTCGCAGAGTTGGAGGAGTCGGATTGTGGATGTGCGGCCTGAGACAGTGATCGCGGGATCGTCTCTCAGAGCTCTCTGAGCTCAACTGTTCCCAGCCTGGGGATTTCTTGAACCACGTCCCGGACAGGTACATCCTCAGGAGCGACCGACATAACTGAAGAAGACAGATAGCCCTGTTAATTGGATGAGAAATCTGGCGCAGACGTATACTGGTCGCTTGCCTGCCCCATCTGTCACAAACGCGGATCTTTACCTTGGGAGGGGAGGCTCGGTCTGTGCCGGTGTGAGAAACCGTCTGGAGACTCGTATTCGGAATCACACTCAGCTCTGGAACCCTGCTTGTGCTTCCAGGTTCCCAGTTGGTGTGTAAATAGCCCTGTCTCTTGGTATCAAGGGTAGGATGCGAGCTCCTCGTCTTCTAGGCGTTGTGGTAGGGGGATTTAACCCGATGGAGGTATGCCTAATGACTCAATCTCTCTGACCACGATCACCTCAGACGCACCCTTGGTCTCGGTCGTTGGTCGGGAGACCTAAATTCTGCGCGTCGGGTGGACACACTTACTGGCAAAGAGACTGGCAGCGCAGGGGGCTCGTCCGGGGCGCGAGACAGTGGCTGACAGTGCGCACTTGCGTCTTAGTGTATCGTCCTTCGTTGAGTAAAGCTTCTGTAACTCTTGAATCTGTCTCCGCGGATGTGACTGCATGCACATAATTGTAGAGTGATTCAGTGAGTCCGTTTGTGAGAACACTGGAGTATCCAACGACTGCGATGGAGATGCGTCAAGGTAGGGGAGGGAGGGGTTTGATACCAAACTTCCCTACAGACTGGTTAAGCATGCTCCAGACTACGCATGGGTGACTACACATTTTTCTTGACAGATGGGATAAATGCCAGAGACATCAATTCGACATTTTCCGAGAGTGTTTCTCAGTGTGTTGGTGCAACGTTGCTCGGGATTTAGCTGAGATAAATCGTTAACCACTCGCCGGTTAGTCCAGTTCTGCCACTGGACTCAGGCTTCTTGGTTTTTTTTTTTGCTCGGTCCACATTCACTCTGTAGCCCTTTCCGAGCGCACCGAGCCACGAAGAGACCTAACGGAGAATGAGAGAACTCGCCTTAGGCTACGAAATTAATTTGCAGCGAACCCGGCTGTTGTTTCTAGCTCTCATTTTATCCAATGCGTCCCAGTCCTGGGGTGATAAGCGTGCACACTCTGAACACATGTGTGTTGGGTCACATAGATGTATGTCGCGATCTCTCATGCACCTGCCACAGAGTGAGTGCAGGTTAATGACAGAGGACGGATGGGTGCAGGCAGTCTTGGTCTTGCCATGTTGCAGCCAGGCCACTGTCATCTCTGAAACAAAGCAGAAAAAGGGTGTCTGAGTCCTTTGTTGTAGGATACCAAACACTCAAGTCACTTGGCACTGAATGTCTGCATCATACCAAACAATTTGCAGCTTAATGGTTAGTACTCCATGGTACCCTGCCTGCTTGGACGCAGGAGCGAGTAACTGAACCAAGACTTACAAAGGCTTGGTCAATGAACCAAGGGCTGTGTGGGTGTTTGGTACTTGGTATGCAGACTCTGACAATGAGCGGTTCGCAGTCTAAACCCAGCACCAAGCCAGAACCAAGACTCAGGAACCTAATGGGTACCCTGTACCTAGATCGAACCAAGCCTTGATGCTTGCTCAATTCTCGGTACCGGGATGAGACCAAGCCTTGGTATGTGACCGTTGATACCAAGACTCCGTAAGGCTTCAGAGCGTCAAAACTGGATGGCAAAGGCTGCTTTCAGAGACTGCCACGTAACCTTACTCAGCTCTAGGGTTACAGACTGGCTACTAAGTAGCACCCAGCTATGCTGGCAGGTCACTGCGTAACTCAGAAAGCTGAAAGTAACTTCAGAAACACCATCAGACAGAAATGACCTGTTCTGTTTTTTTTCTAGAAAGCTTTAAAACTGGCAAAAGGGTTTCTTGGTAAGGTTTCGGAATCAGAAAAAAACATTGGCTTTTTTGAAAAGGAAAAACGAACCAAAACAAGACTGAAAAGTTTTTTAAATTCTACTCAAATGCAGAAAGTAATTTTTAAAATATTATTTTTTTTTGGCCAAGTGTTTAATATTTCACCTTTGAGAAATGGGTTCTTGTTTTAAAAATGAATCTGGTGTCCCTTTATTAAAAGTAGAACCCTTACTGAAGAAAAGAACGTAAATGCTTGACAAGTGTCGTAGCGCACTATAATCACACTTCGGAAGTTCACTTTCCTAGTGTAATTAAGTTCATACTGGGTAGCGATTTTTCTCTTTTTTATCAGTTGCGTCTTCCCTGTTTGAGAACCCCTCTCTCGTTATAAAGGGATATATAGCAAAAGGGGCGCATCTGTGCATGGACTCAACTGTGCATACCACAACGAGCTTTGTGTTGCACTAGGCAAGAAAATTAATGCGGGTTATTAGTAGCAAATCAGAAAAAACATAAAAGGATAGATTCTGTGTACTGGCGATAAAGTGCTTAAATATCATTTTTAAAGGTAGGTTAGTAGCTGGTTGGCTAGTTTGTCTTATCGTTTTCATTTTGAAATTCCTTCATGGCCCTTCCACTCTACTGTGCTACATATTCTCACCGATTCTAACTCCCTCCTTCTCCCTCCCTTTTCTGGCTTCGGTCGTAATGATTGAATATATAGATCCGCAAATGATTTTTCAAGTTATTTTTATTTTCCTGCAATATTCTTTCAAATAAATCACAGTGTTACTGAATGAAGCAGTCTTTTTTTTTTTTGGGGGGGGGGTGGGTCTATATTCTTTGTAGTCTTCAGCCGAACATCCCTATCGCTTTGAAGACTAAGAGCTCCCCCCCCCCTCACCCGTCCCAGTTGAATTTATTGAGCAGAGTTATCATTCGCATTAATCCGTTAAGTTTTGATTTGTTCTGCTCTAGTTATAATCGTAATTATAAGAAACGAGGCCAGTGATCTAGTAATAGTTCTGATAAAAGCGAAAAAAAAAACCAAACAAACAAACAAAAAAACGCCAATATAAATTATTAATTGAGCCAATATCTGAAAAATTTAATCCGGGGCTTGGCTGTAAATGTAAAATGTTCCATAAAATCAATCACGGTAGTTTTATCGTTGATGTTTATTTGTCACGTGAGGTCTGAGGCGACATTTGCAAAGCCAGGAAATCATTGCTTTCCATGTTACATCAGTGATAGCTTGGCGTAAGACCCGATGTATTGACTGACAATTAAGGGTTGAACGGTGTGATTATTTAGACTTTATTTGTAATTACTCTAATGGAAAATCTCTGTATGTTGCCCTAGAGCCTGACATTTAACCGTCTCTCTAAATCCATAAACGAACGCCATAAAACAACGAAGAAATGCGACGATTTAACAAGATGTAGGGCTCTTTACGGGGACCCTCTGATCCATTACCCCTGATCATGCGATCACGACATCTTGTGCTCGATAGAGTGCAGTTTATAGTGTTCAATTACGAAGAGTGTTATGCCCTGACAACATGCAATGAACCGTTGGCTTTTACTTGTGTCTGTTTTTTTATTTATTTCACAGATGGAAATAAAAAAGATGGGGATATTGGAGGTGGAGAGCTGTATTCGACTGACGACTCGGCTTCTCGATCAGGTACGCTTGATTTAACATGAAGCTGTGTCTCTGATAAGTCCGAAGTGGTAAGTTTTGGTTTGGCAAATGCTTCGTTTAAACATGAAATCTTTCACTTTAAAAAATCATAAAATGTTTTGTCTACGTTCATTTTCCGCATGTTTAAAAACACCATTTTTTTTCTTGTACTCCGGAGATAAGTCCAGTTTTATGTACTTTATACATAAACTAAAAGACATTAAAATTGATTTAAATATGGTCAGATGAAATGAATCGCTCAGTTAAAAGTATGCAACTACATGCCATTTAGCTTTCAATGCGAAATTAAACGTTTGAATTGGACGAGCAAAAAAAAAACAAACAAACAAAACAAAAAAAAAACAACAAACAAACCAAAAAAAAAAACACAGAAAGAGCAAAAAAAAAAAACAAAAACAAAAAAGAAAAATGGTGAGAGAATGTTGGCCCAAAAAGGAACGTGAAGTCGCAAATGGATGTCTCGACATCTAACGGCGGTATATGAATCGCACTAACATACTACTGATTTTGAACTGAGGGACGGCCAATTTTCTCTTTGCGTCACGGACTGCTGTAGTTTATTGCAAGTTATTAGTCATTACTATTTGTATTAATGTGAGTTGATGACATATGGGTAACGTTTACAGCCCTCCTGGTTGTGATCTGCATCGGACTTATCATCGGTGTTCTTTTTGGAATTTGCCTCCTTGCCCTTGTTATGTATTACTACAAAAGGTAAGTCCCTATTAATGAGTGAATATACATATGTAAATTAAGTATAGTGCTGAATTTATGTCTCTTTCTCTCTTCCTCCTTCTACTCCTCCCCCTCCTTCACCCTCCCTCTGTCCCTCCTTCTGCTTAGCTCTCCCCACTCTCTCTCCCTGTCTGTCTGTCCGTCTCCTTCGCCCGATCCTCATTCTCCTCAATCCACTGCCCCCCTGCAGCCCCCTCTCCCTCCCTCTCTCTCTCTCTCTCTCTTGGTTGATCCCCCTGTCTCCTATTCCCTGCCCCCCTCCCTTGCTCTCCTTCACTCGTCGTTCCCTCTCTCCTATCCTCCCTCTCTCTTTCTCTCCCTCCCACTCCTTCGCTCCCCCACCCTATCACCTGTCCCTCTCTCTCTCTCTCTCTCTCTCTCTCTCTCTCTCTCTCTCTCTCTCTCACTCTCTCACTCTCTCTCTCTCTCTCTCTCTCTCTCTCTTTCTCCTTCCCCCGATCCTCCTTCTCTCCTATGCCCTGCATCTCTCACCCTCTCTCCTTCGCCCGATCCTCCTTCTGTTTGGCCCCTCTCTGTCTTCCCGCTCTCCTTCGCTCTCTCTCTCTCTCTCCCCCCCCCCCCCCGTGTCCTATCCCCTGTCTCCCTCCGTGTTTCTTTCGCTCAACCCACCTTTCCACCTATCCCCTGTCTCTCTCCCAACGAAGCACAATATTTTAACGTTGCTGCATAAGTGCAATTTTCCCAATAACATGAATCAATTTGTTATTTGCCAAAAAAAAAAAAAAAAAACAATAAACAAACACTTCTTTTGCTTTTTTGATGTGTGTGAACTCATGTTCACAGGTGTTATTACATGTGAAGAAGAAACAAAGGCAATTCCTTCTTGTGTGATCAAATAAAGGGACCTAAGATAAAAACAAGCTATAAATAACTATAGGCAAGCGTTGCTTTTTTTTTTTACACTTTGCATGGGGCTACGTTTGCGTGTTACGATTCACACCATAGCGTGTCCAGATAACATTAAAGTGTCATCAGAAGATAAACCGATTTTGATTTTTCTTTTTGGCCCTGTTGTCACAGTAGGCACAGTAAGAGACAGGGAGGGATAACACGCAGGCAACACAACGCACCACCAACACCCGATTACCATAGGTGTGAAAAACACGGACAGATCTACTCGGAATCACCGTACCAATGTACGCATACACTGCCGTCACACTACACGCTCTCCAGACCGGATCTCTGTATGCAAGGATTTCGTCCCGTACCGGAAGGCGACGCCATGACATCAGATGGCTGCTCACAGGAATCCGGTGACGTCATTTCAAACAATCTAGTGAATAAAATAAAGTGCTACGAACAGGAAAGGACCAATTTATTGAATAATGAACGTTCTACTGGAAACACGTTGTGTAGTTCTTTTAAACCGCATGCAAATGATAGAGAAAGCACAAGTAGACTTTAGCGTCATTTGTTGTTCTTTGTTATAGCAGAATCTTGCGTCTAAAACGTCATAACTACTTTTTCACCTTTACGTATTTCTCATAAGTCAAGAGCTGTGATTGGTTGAATGTTAAAGTCCAGCTGCTACGCAACGTGCTTGAGATGTGGATTAGTTGAACTCGAGCCAATCTTGAATAACCCGCTGGTCTGTGAAATAACGGCGAAGGCTGGTGATGTTGATCGGAGCGTGGATCTACTGCTCACAAAGTCGCGGGTTCGAAACAGGCTCTGGGTGGCAATTAAGGCATTGACTTTCGTTCCAGTTGCCTTAGTTAAACGAATGTATCAGTTAAAAACAGTCAAGACCTGCATGCGCTCCTCCGGGACCTGGTAATAAAACGCTCTTACAAAGGAGTAGTCGACTGTAAGTTGTTGGTAGAAATAATGCAGCACAGATGCTACAGAGTATGCTGACGATAAATGAGCCGACATGGTAGTTGGTTGTCCAACAGCCAACTACTATGGCGGTTGCTCTGTTTTGTATAAACCTCTTTACTGCACAGAAGACCCACTGGGGATTCCGCGAATATAGCACTCATAAAAGAGAGGAACTACTTTTAAAAATATACATCCGCTCTGTGTTTATACGAAACAGATAGATCTCGTCAGAGGTCAGCTGTTTTATAACAACGGTCTCTGGGAAGAAAGGCTACAAGTATGACGGAAGAAAACAGAACGGTGTTTAAACGGAAACGGGCAAAAGGATCATCAAAATGCAATGCTGATCGATCACAATCGTTTTAAACGTATTGCAAAATGATACATAATGACGTTTAAGAATAAAAGACTGGATCCACAGGCCCGTTAATAGAATTTTTATTATCGGGTCCCCAATGACGTATCTCTTGTGGGCTAAATCACCATCTCACGATAGTGAACGGCTATTGAATATATATATATATATATATATATATATATATATATATATATATATATATATATATATATATATATATATATATATTACAGGCTGTTATTGCAACCAGGAAATGTATACATTTTCCAAAATGATCAGGTTATGTCTACAATGCCTGACTCAATCAGGCAATATATACATTTCCTAGAAAAGACCAGGAAATGAACACATTGCCTGGTTTTGCTGCTAAAAATTGTAGTCTTTGCCTGAAACGTATTTTGTATGATAAAGAAAACTCCCATTGACATTTATTTAAAACTTTTTTTATTTTCTCGGATAAAAACAAAATTTAAATATCATTCGGATAAAAACAAAATTTAAATATCACTGCGATTTATGAACTACCTGTGCTTAAGTTTTCTGTTTCTGACATTTTTTTAATCAAACTCCCCTCCCCCTTCCCACAATTTATTGCAATATATATATTTTTAACATTTATCATTATCATTTTTAATTTTTGTGCCAAATTTGAATTTTCTCTTTCAAGATGTGATTGCAATTAGTAGCTCATTGCAACCTTCGAATTTTCTCTTTCATGCTAGGCTTGCAAGTGATAACGCAGTGAAATTTTGAATTTTGTCTTTCAACTTATGATTGCAATTAAAAATCCAGGACAAATTTGCCTATTCACTTTCAAGTTGAAATTGCAATTTCGATGCGCTTTGATATTTTCAAAGACTACTTTGAAGTGTTTCATGTAAATATCAAAGATGTTACTTCTTGAAAAGAACCTGTGAAATTTAATAGATTGTATTATGTGGCATAAGCCGTGTGCATGACTGCTTAGGGATGCCTCATACCAAAAATAAATGGCATCGACTCAAAATTGTAGGAGTAGAATGCATTTTGAATTATTTTCGAGATTTTTGCTTCAAAAATTCCCCCAAAATACAAAAATTGTCCGATCGACTAAAAAAGTACAAGCCGTATGCACGACCCTTTAGGGGTGCCTCATACGAATGATAAATGACAACGGTTCAAAAATATAGGAGGAGATACATTTTAAAATTTTTTCTTCAAAAATTACCCGATCGACTAGAAAAGCACAAGCCGTATGCATGACCCCTTAGGGATCACACCAACAATAAATGACATCGGATCAAAATTGTAGGAGGAGATACATTTTGAAACAAAGTTTACTAAATAAACAACTAACTAACTAACTAACTAACTAACTAACTAACGGACGCCATCCGCAAACCGATAGGAATACCCTAGCTTACGTGTAACGTAAACTGGGCTAAAAGTACGTAAACGTTCAAAAATCGGGCAGGCAGCGAGCCAGTGTGGAATGGTCCCGGGGGTGGGGAGGGTGCAGGGGGGTCGATGCCTGCCTACATCAGTCAGTGTGGAGTGGTCCGGGGGGGGGTGGTGGTGCAGGCTGGGCTGTCGATGCCTGCCTACATCTGCCAGTGTGGAGTGGTCCCGGTGGGAGGGGTTGCGGGGGGGGGGGGGGGAGGGTCGATGCCTGCCTACAGCTGGAGGGGTGAAGATTTTCATTTCGCCGTGTTCAATGTGAGGGTAGGAAAAAGGAACGACCGTAAAAGGGTGTGTCGTTCGACCGATTCTTTCCCGCGATTATTGCTGCCGCGGACAAGTCGATCTCATCGATGCCGTATGGAGAGTTTAAATTCATTCTAAATTACCAAGATCACCTTACAAAATTCTGCATTCTGCGCCCACTGCCTAGCAAACGAGTTGCATAAATAAAAGTTTTAAATAAATGTCAATGGGAGTTTTCTTTAACATACAAAATATGTTTCAGGCAAAGAAAGTTGAACAGGCAATGTGTTCATTTCCTGGTCTTTTCTAGGAAATGTATACATTGCCTGCTTGAGTCAGGAATTGTAGACATAGCCTGATTATTTTAGGAAATGTATATATTTCCTGGTTGTAATCATAGTCTGTAACATATATAAGCAAATCATATGACAGTGCTCTTTCTTTGTAAAAGAATGTTGAATGAAGTGATTTAATAAGCATACTTTAAGTCCTTGCAAAACGTGCTTTATTTGGTCATATTCTGTCATTTGCAGTTTGACAAGTTGTAATAATTTGTGGATGCGTGTTAAATGCGTTTCAATAAATATTCACGCAACATCTAAAATCTGACGTTTTAAAACATTTCAGTCCTAATACTCGGGGATGAAAATAAATATTAAGTTTGTCTGATCTAACAAAGTGGCTATAGAGGATTTTGCCAGCGTGTTTTCAAAATAATTTTCGAATGACACTTTTTAATTGAAAATACTAAATGTTAACAAAATCAAGTTGCAGCTCTGTTTGGATTACCTGAAGGCTGACCTGGTTGCACTTAGAAAAAAAACATCTGAAAATAAGTGTGTTACACATTTACTCAATATTATCGAGCAAAGATTGTGCGAACTGTGACTGCAGTACTCGCTTCGGATATAAATATAGGAAGAAGACAAAGAGTATAACAAAAATAAGAAAATACAAAAAAGAAAAGAAAAACAGGCAGGATAATAGGTCAGATCCTCACCGCCCCATTTTCACCTGCCGAATGGTTTTTACAGGGTAGGCGTAAGCTTAATGCATCTAGCTTTGTCCCTCATCAAAGAAATGTCTCTTGTGGGCTTTACTTACATGCAACTGTAATGGACATTGTGCCAGCTGAAAAGGAGGACATCAAGAAAAGTTTCCCAGCAATGGATCACGCCCGCTCATACAACCATGACGTGCTACAATTGCTCTCCCCACCTGATACAGTTACTACTGCACTGCCTCATGTAGCAGGGGTATAAAAACCATATTCTGCGCAAACATATACCAGTGCGCTATTTAGACAGTCATTTCCGGGGTTTATTTAGCAACAAAAATTTGTGTTCATTTAATGCCGGTTGTAGGACAAAATGGCAACGGACAAAATGGCAAGGGACATAATGGCAAAGGACATAATGGCAAGCGGATATAATGGCAACGGACATAATAGCAAGCGGGCATAATGGCAAGCGGACATAATGGCAAAGTGCCGGGGCGGACAAAATGGCAACTGAAATAAAAAAGACGATATTTCAACTGAATTTTTTTTCAACGCAATGACATTTAATGACTTCATAAATAAACATAATTGAATTCATGTGTAATGCATCTATTTAGATAGTCACTTAACCAATCAGTTCACAGTTCTCATTTACTGCTGTGGAACATTTCCCCGAGATTTTCCCCGAATGTTGTGGCCTGCTCAAGTAGAAACGTAGGGGACGCAGGATGACTGCCCAGCCGGATGACTGCCCCACTATTTTTGCAGCCTAGGATGACTGCCCCACCGGCGCACTGCCCCACCGGGAACCTTCACTATTATTTTTCATCTATCTGGATAGTTTTACTTTTATGAGACTTGAAACAAACCCATTAACTTATCAATCAGTCCTCTGATCAATCAACTTGTCGATTGAATACAAAAAATGGGGCGGGGTGGGGTAAAAAGCAGGGGGGGGGGGTTTCGAAAGGGAAGATTTAGCCAAGAAAAGTAAGGCTATCCAGACAGATGAAAAATAATTAGGAAGGCTATTAGTAGTAGGGAAATGACAGTCCCCCGCCCCTAGGGGTCGATTGCCACCGGTAAGAAAATTTTGCGCTTTCAGCATAGTTATCCGTTTCAGACGATTCTGAGCAACTTTGGTTTTTATGACCCCCCCCCCCCCCCCCTAGGGGTCGACTGTCACCGGTAAGAACATTTTGCGATTTCAGCATAATTATCCATTTGAGACGATTCTGAACAACTTTGGTTTTTATGACCCCCCCCCCCCCCCCTAGGGGTCGACTGTCACCGGTAAGAACATTTTGCGATTTCAGCATAATTATCCATTTGAGACGATTCTGAACAACTTTGGTTTTTATGACCCCCCCCCCCCCCCACCAGGGGTCGACTGTCACCGGTAAGAACATTTTGCGATTTCAGCATAGTTATCCGTTTCAGACGGTCATAAAAACCAAAGTTGCTCAGAATCGTCTGAAACGGATAACTATGCTGAAAGCGCAAAATTTTCTTACCGGTGGCAATCGACCCCTAGGGGGGTCTGATTACGTCACTTCCTGTTTTCGGACTGTCATTTCCCTACTACTGCTATTGGTGGAGCAGTCATCCGGTGGGGCAGTCAACCGTTCATCAATTTTGGGCCCCCCTTTGTTTGCTTTATTCCAAGTAACCACACAGTTAGAAGGTAGGCAAGATTCGAGCCCCCCCCCCCCCCCCCCCGCCTAGACATGAGGTGGATGCACCGTAAACTAGTTGTTTTACAATGCGGTTAATCGAACATTTTTTCATTCATTTTTATTTCATTTTTTCTTAAGTTGCCATTTTGTCCGCTTTGCCACTTTGCCATTATGTCCGCTTGCCATTATGCCCGCTTGCCATTATGTCCGCTGCCATTATGTCCGTTGCCATTTTGTCCGTACCCCTTCAATCCCAGCTCTTGCACCACAACTGCCATGCTCAATACTCTGCTTTGCTATGAATTCAGTGTTTCATCAGGAATCATCTGCAAATACTATACCTTGCGGCAAACACATGTTAACTTTATGTTTACCACATGGTGATATTTGATCATATGGTCAGTTTACCATGTGCTGAACATATTTAAACTCCTTGGCCAGACAGAAAAAAATCCAATTCAAACATATCCGATAACAACACGGTTGATATAGGATTGCCGTCTGAGAGATGGTGTTAAAATGTTGTTAGCATGTTGCTATCATATGATAATATATGGTGAATAAAGTTTTACATTATTATATTTTCTAAAGAAATGAAACGCCACAGTACCTTGCTTGTTCACTTAGAAACCAACGCTTTACCTTTTAGTTTTGCAAATGCGATGTGTCGCTTCTTTAGCACCATGTGACTAAAACAAGGGGCAGGGCAATTGTACAGCATATGAAGTGTTTGTGCTGAAATTATAGTAATTTTTGAAACCTCGAGTGAAACGGATACTCAATAATTTTTAAAATGTTCAGAAATTCATAAATTTTATCTATTTGTCACGTCAGATCCTAAAAGTGGCCCTAACATTTAACATAAGTCATATCATTTCAATAACTTCATATATTTTATCCTTTTTGCTTTATATATGTTTGCGCATGAGACAAAACATGTTTAATCTGGACAGCGTTTGGACTAATATAATTTGTCCGGGTTAGGAAAGTATTTAGATTACTCGGGTTATGCTATAACGGCTTCATTTTTCTACTAAAGAACCACTTTTGTAATGCGGACAATCTGGGCCCCCTACCCTACCTGTCATTTCCCACCATCTTCTGCCCCATAGTTTTGTTAGGTGGTAAAGAGCCTAGTTTCATACTATCCCAAAATGCTTTGTTTAAACTATTGAAGTGACTGATCGATTGCGCCTAGTGAAAAGTAGTGAATTGCAATGAACGTAGAATACGGAGAATTGTCTCTAGATTCCAATTTGACTCTTTTATGTGCCATTTGAATTAGATGTTCTAAACATTGTGTAAAACAGGAGCAATATTTTACATCTCGGTTGGTAATTTTCCACCAAAAAATACCCTTCCCAAACATCTCATGCCTAAAAGTGAAGAAATTAATGTGGGTGGGGGTAGTAGAAAAGGCCAATAACTGGTATTCAACACGTAAGGTTTGAAGAGCGCCGTATTACTCCTAACAGGTCCTTCAATAAGATTTCAATAACGCTGTTTCCTTTTTGTAGTCAATTTCAAATTCCATTAGCAATATCATTCAGTTAATATCTCCAAAGAGAACAAAAGTGTCAACAGCCCAACCCCCGTAAAATCCCTGTCGTTAAAAAGCCCCTAACTTTACATATTCCGTAAAAAGCCACCCCCCTTCCTGCATCCATTTAAGTATTTTAAGGGTTTAAAAGAGCTTATGGTGTTCTTACATCTTTAAGTGTTTCTTAATAGTACATTTTCGATACATGTTCTTAAGTACTGGTTAACAATGGACTCATAACCAATTACAATAAGATATCAAACTATTCACTACTTAACTGTTTTTCAGTCTAATTGCAATTAGCTAGTCATTATGTCAACAGAACATGTTGTTCAAACGTGTTGGCGGCAATTTCTGTAACATTGTCTAGGAGAGACATGCGAAGAGTATTGCCTTGTCCCAATTCGACAAGTTATTCACACAGTAAAACTTAAATTCGCACAGACAGTTGTAACCGGTGTCCTGAATGAAGGTGTTAAAATCATCCAATTTTATATAGGAATCAATGGAATTTAGGAGGGACCGAAAAATTTTGTGCGGATTGGTTAGTTGTCCTCACTATACGAGTTTAATAGCAATTTTACTGTACTTGAAATCTAACGTTTTACAATTATAACTTATTGAAATTTGACATTCGTATTATATCATTGGAGAAGTTTATATACAATCGAATATATACCTGAGTCTGTTTAAACTGTTGCTTTTATGTTAGGATTAATGGAATGAATTGAATCTCCAGACCAATGAAATTGTATAGCAATTTTGTCATGTTACTTTTGTAAATGAAAACGAAAAAATGTTAAAAAATTGCTCAAAAGAATCCTTTTTCTGGAAAAAATTCAATATTTAACCTAAAATTTTAAGTCCGAAATTTGTTCTGAAATAGACTTTTACTATTGGTATAGAAATCATAATCACAGCCGGTATGGGCAATTACTTAATAGACATAATCCAGTGCATAGAACATTAAGTACCACACTTTCATATGTAAGGGCACGAAGAAGTGCTTAGTTATAAACATTTTTCAGGCAATAAAAGCTTGTAATTTATGGTATGGAAAACTTTTATTATTGGCTAATAAAGGTTTAAAATTACTCTTGTTAGGGAGATAAGTGTTCAAAGAACATTTGTGTTAATTAATATTAATACACAGATATCTGTACACCTCGTGTACACATCCTGTCTTACTTGCCTAGTTAGTAGTTAGAAATATAAGTAATTTATGTATCTTTGTTTTTACAAAATCTTGACTTCCTGATTTTTTTCAATAAAATCCAACGCATATGATTTACATCCATATGAATTAATTTTATTATATCAAGTTGCAAAGCTATACAAACTATTGTCTAGTTGTATTAATTCGTCGTTATGTAAGTATACACTTGTGATGATGTAAGTTAAACCCTGAGTATTTTTAATGGAAACACAATGTACTCATTTAAAACGTGGATACTAATTTACACATTCAGTCCTGAGCATTGTTGTTTTTCGAAGAAGAATCCTTTTATATACTTTTTTCTTTCATTCGTCACGTTTTGGTTTATGCGCACATCCTTTTCAACGGATAAGGGTAATTTATGTCCCATAATATGCATATAGGATAACTCTTATGCGCAACGTCTTCCTCAATGTCGTCTTCAAAAAGCATTTTACTTATGTCGCCTTCATTTTTAACAACAAAAACTCGTCATACAGCTTTTTGCGTTTGATCTTGGATCTATACTACACTATTACCAGTTTTGTAAAAACAAATATACTTTTACCCTCAGCTAAAACATATTCTTTTCTCATGTTTTAGTTCCCCACATCAGCATACTATAACGTTGTAATTCAGCCATATGGCATGTTGAAAGCTGCGCTACCTATGGTTACCATGCAGCTGATATTATTTTTTTTAATCTTGAAAATCGCAGTTTTCTTGCAAATGTCATCTTTCTAGTTGAACTCACTTTTTATTTATCGAGTACAGACATCCCTTAATGCGTAGAAATTCGTCATCACTTTGAAGTATTAAGTTGGATCTACCACATGCAAAGTAAAATTAAAGTAAGATTAGGTGAAGAACAACATTATAGCAACAGTGCAGTTCATTATTCTTGTTTAAACATCATTGATGAAGGCTAGTCAGATACTGTTGACCTTAAGTTACACAAAAACTGACAAGGCCAAAGTGCACATTCCCAGAATTCATTTTGCATCATCTTTACAATATTATATTTTCATGACAGCCATGTTAATTTATATAAGATACTGGCCAGCATCGTCTTCCAAAAATCAAATATATAAATATATATATATATATATATAAATTGTTTCTTTTATCTAAAATAACAAAGCATTAAGCCAATTTCTCACTAAAGGAGAGCCAAGTATGAATAGGTATGAATAAGTTATCGTATCGATATGGAAGAGTTGTGCATTTTTGCTTGAATTAAAATTAGAGCTATAAATTATCATTGATGAAATGGCTAACTTAAAAGTAGCAACTACTTTTAAAATTTGACAGTAATTTTTCTTGTTGGATGAATTTTAGATTTTTAGCTAAGGCAAAACTTGTTCTGATTGAAATTAATTTACAGAAATGGTACTATTCATACGGAGTTTTAATCTTCGTAGGGTTATTATTTACCAGGGCTAAATTAGAATGAAGCGTCACATAACTTAGAGTATTATAACTTTAATATATTATTTTCAATTTGACATGCAATGACAAAATTGCAAATATTGACGATTCGATTAAATATCATTTAACTTGAGTGACCCTGTATACAATTTAATTAAAATTCAGTTCAATTTTAAACACGCAATTTACTAATTAAAAGAAACCAAATGACGCAAATCTTACAGAGATGTATCGGAAATCAATACTAATGAGGCTGGACTCCTTTCGAGCCAAAGAAATTAGAAAATAGAGCGTAGAAAGTGAATAGAAGAGTCAGGGCGGGAAGAGAAATTCCGGGATTCTCTACGTTCTCAAATTAGAGTTTAAAGCACGCAGTTTATTTGTTATAAGGATAATTAAACAAAAAACATGAGGAGTGCAAATTTTCAAGGATTTTTGGGTTCGACCCTGGTGACTGTGATGTTTGCCATTGTCTTTCTCATCATTGGGTTTGCTACTCCACACTGGGTGGTAGATGACAGTGGTATATTAGATGTCAACACGGGTTTGTGGGAAGAATGCAAATGTGACAAAATTGACCAAGACAACACAGCAGGTAAATTTAAGAAGATCTGTGTAGTGATGTTTTTGATCGGTGTTTTAATGTTTTTAATCCGCGCAGTAATGTATTTGATGTGTACGGTAATGTTTGAATCAGTGTAGTTATGTTTTTGCTGCTTTATCTGAATGATAGAGTTTAATTATAATTAGATTATTGTGTCTGATTGTAAAATTCAAGTCGAGAAATTAAAAATTTCTCGAAAGAGATGACATTCCAACTTGAAGTGTAAATAGGATACAAAATAAGAAAGCATACGTTGTTATATTATGGAATAACTGAGCTAATGAGGTACAAAACAACAATGTATACAGTGCTATACACACTACAAAATCCTTTTGCTCAATCACCAGATGATCCAGATAATCAAGCAGCAGGAAACAAAAGCGAATTATAAGAATACCTTTAGCACGTTTCACTCTGATAGCAGCTAACTTGTTCGAAACATATCTGTTTAACTGCTTTTACATAAAATTTTATACATTTACAGTACGATTGATTTATTACAAACTTTATTGACTATTTCACGGGTATTTATTTTGCTGTTATATATTATGATTTCAGCCTGGTTCCGCTCCGTACAGGTGCTGAGCTCCCTCGGTATCTTCTTCCTCTTTGTCATGGTCGTCTGTCTGCTCTTGATACTGTGTGTGCCGGTTTTCAACAGATTCATTCTTCTCATTATCTTTATCTCCATTGCAGCTTTGACCTGTAAGTACATGTGAAATGTTTTCATACTCCATTCTATCTCATTCCTGACTCCCGGGTCACTAATATTTTATTATGCAAGTATAAAAGTTCCGTTGAATAATAATGTTTTAAAATAAGAATACACTACTATATGGCTAAGCTGAATTGACATATAAACGGATTTATAGACCAACATGAGCCCAAAGTGCATACAAAGACGCCTTTTATGTAAAATTGAATTTGATAAATAATAGTATTTATTCAAGCTTTTGCTACTGATTAAGAAAAATGACTCAAGAGTTGATAACACATACGACTCTAGAATAGTCTGCTATGTGAGTCGTTAAACTTGGATTGACAGATACAAACGTAAACAAATGAATTCTACAAAACGACACTTAGAGGATGTGTATGAACTTATTCTGATTCGTATTATTTAGATATTACTCTACGATATGTACATCGGACCCAGGAATAAAACCACTCTTGTTCAGTCCCATTCTAATACACTACATAGTAAAGAACCCCGGACCATGCCGGAATAAGGAACAGTTTGCACTTGACCCATAAATGGTCTTATTCCAACAGTTCTTATGTGATCGAAAGAAAAAAAATCCGAACCTCAGATCAGCATGATATATTCAAATATCAATTAAAAGAAAACTATTCTAACTTTTGTATCCCTGCCTTTGTGGTGTTGTGTTGTTAGAACATTTTTAAGCCATGGTGAATTATTAGCCAACACAATTTGAATATCGATACATTAAATTAGTAAGCAGGTGTTTAGAAATTTTAAAAATCAATCAGTTTATGCCGACTACAAATTACAAAACAGGTACTACCTCTTTTACTTTTTGTGATTATCACTTTTTAAACGGTTCTTTTAGACAACATAACCTATGTCTAGCAAAGGCTGTGGGCAATGTTATTTATACTTATTTTATTTAGAATTAATGATCATAATTTCTATATTTTAGTGTTTCCTAAAATTTAAAGTCAACTTGTTTTCTCTTTGTTTGTTTACAGCTGTTATTCTGTTTATCACGATGGTTGTGGCGGGTGTTGAATTTACGGATGGTGACAACAAACTTAACTACAGCTACGCTTTCTTGGTCATTGCTGGCGCTTTCACAGTGGTCGCTACCGTGCTGTCGTGTTTCTACTTGTGGGAAGTCAACGAGGAAAGCCGAGAGGAATTTCAGAAGGAAATGCAGAATGATGAAGAGGAAAATGTAGAGGAAAAGAAACCAGCCGGTGAAGAGATCTGACAAGCGTGGCATGAGCGGATGAAACCCCTTACATGGAAAAACACCTAGTTTTCTTAATTAAAAAGATATCAAGTCATCTTTAAAAACTCCTTGATATAATTTAAAATGGTCATTAGACTACGCTTAACATCTTTCCCATCTCCTCAAAAATATACCTTCCGTATTTGCATAATTAGAATATACATCATGTGTATTGCAGAACATAATTTCTATAACTCTTCCCTAGGACAGTAACAATTAGCCCCCACCCCAAGGACAGCATCCTATTTACACGCGGTAATTGTTACTTTCCTTCTCTCTCCGGAGTCATTCTAAAGCCAACCCCACGAATAGCGACTCCATGTTGATTGTTAAAAGTAATGTCAAAATATAAACCAAAACGTACAATTTTTGTAAACAGCCCTAAGCACCTTTATATTTATATTGCTTGTTATGAAATTCAATTGAATAAAGTTTGCACACTTGTTTCTTTTAAATCACTTCTTAATGAAAATATTTATCACAGGTGTCACCTAAACAAGATATTTCCAAAAATACACGCTGTTATACATACTAAACGCCATTAGACATGCATTATAAAACACCGTAATATTCATAGATCAGGATATTTCTTTTCATTAACGTTGCCAAGAATTACGTTATAGTCGCTATTAATAATTTTTAACCAGGATAAAATTCATTATTTATATGTTGCCACTGTCTAAAATTCTATAAATTATACTTCTATTTTAAAAAAATTTATATGAAAATGTGATTTGTAAAGATTTTTAAGAACTAAAAATATATCAGAAGACCTCCTAATTATATATGAATTATAAGGCTGAATTCTTTGACAACTTAGATCAAAAAGTTTGAATTAAATTACACCAAAATGTAATTAAAAATTGTCTGCTTTTAGATACGTCTAATGACATAAGATTAGTTTAAATGGTTTAACAATATTATTAGCTATCTTCTGTCTTATTTGCAGTTTAAATGGCTTATTTTGACAT